>JANJGK010000023.1:55000-72500 GCA_039081455.1 Macrobrachium rosenbergii
TTTCTTTTAACAATGTGGTTACAAAAAATTACCTCAGATGAATTTTTCCAGTCTATACAATGGTTAAAATCATTCATATGTACAAATAAAGCACTTGTCAATTGGCCTCTTCGAACTGCGTAACGATGCTGTTTTAGACGGTAATCTAGTTCTTTACCAGTTTGGACCTAGGTATTTATTACTACACCCAGCACAAGGAATCGTGCAAATACAGGCATTAATTTGTTTTGGGGAGTTATGAACGATGATATTCTGAAGTGTCCCTGAATTCTTGTAAACAACATTTATCTTGAAAATTTTCAGTAATTTTTGAATGAAACAAGGGCTGAGGGGTGCCATTCATCACCTGCTCCAGTACTGAACAGCAGGCAATGTTGCTGGCGTCTGTTGTTAACCTGAGAGCGGCTGCGGGGTTGTGGTGTGTCAAAGTCGTGGCACTGGCGAGGGCTGCCTTCATTTCACTGAATGCCTTCTGATGCAGAGCTTCCCAGGTCAGCGCCTTTGGCTTTCCCTTCAGGACTGATGTTAGTGGTACATGATTCGGGTGATGTTGGGGATGAACCGTCAGTAGTAATTTATCATCCCCAGAAACTCCTGCAGGGCCTTGATGTTTTGGGGTTCTGGGAACTTCTCTATGGCCTTCACCTTAGATGCCGTCAGACGTACTCCTGCAGGTGAGATCTCGTGCCTGAGGAAATCAATTTTTTCCTTCCTGGAGATGTACTTGTCAAACCTCAACACCAGGCCTCTCTCCTGTAGACGTTTTATGACTACCTAGATGTGTCGAAGGTGTTCCTCGGGCGACCTGGAGAAGATCAGGATGTCATCGACGTAGCAGACGCAGAAGGGCAGGTCCTCCAAAATGGCGTCCATCAGTCACTGGAATGCGGCACCTGCTTTTCTGAGACCGAAGGTTGAATAGAAGAATGTATAGGTCCCCAAGGGTGTTATTATGGCGGTCTTTGGGACGTCATCGGGGTGTACAGGGACTTGGAAATATGATTTCAGCAGGTCCATTTTGGAGATCCTTGCCCTGTGGAGTGTGCTCGTCAGGTCCCTGCATGTTTGGGAGGGGCTAATGGTCTGGTGCTGTCACTACGTTTAGGCGGCGGTAATCTCCGCACGGCCTCCACGAGCCATCTGCCTTCTTTACCATGTGCAGGGGTGATGCCCACGGGCTTGATGCTTTTTTGCAGAGACCCATCCATTCCATCTCTGCGAAGGCCCGTTTGGCGTCTTGTAGCTTTTGTGGGGACAGGCGCTGGAACTTCGCACGAGTTGGTGGGCCTGTTGTGGTGATGTAATGGAATATTCCGTGCTTTGCTGAAGCCCCCGGTGACTGTCTTAGCACTGGTTTAAACACGTCCGGAAACTCCTGTAGGAGGGACGTGTAGCTGCTGGAGGCTGTGGAGCAGATGGCAGGCATCCTCGGTCATTTGGCGAGCTGGCAGGAGTGGCAGGTTCCTGTGTCCAGTAGTCGTTCCCTTCCGATGTCGACGAGAAGTCTGTGGTGTCCTAGGAAATCTGTGCCCAGTAGTGGGAACTTAACATCCACGACGAAGGGCCAGTGGTATCTGCGGCCCAGGATGGAGATGATCCGTGTCGTTGTGCCATACGTGCGGATGGGTGTCCCGTTTGCTGCGATCAGGGTGATTGTTGAGTCAGGTTTCTTCTTAAGATCTTCCTTCGTCAGTGGGAAGACGGACTGCATTGTCCTCCAAGTCTACCAGCAGGCGGTGCTTGGAGATTTCATCTTTGATGAAAAAACCTGTAGGTCGGGGGGGGAGATCGGTTTCGCGACCACTACTGTTACTTGTGGCTGCTGATGTCATTTTTTTGGAAAGGAACAGGAATGTTTGCAGTACTTTGCTTTGGCGCCGAATTTCTTGCGGTAGAAGTACCATGTCACGAATGATTTCCCTCTGTTCTCTTTCAGTTTCTTCTTGGAGACGACATTGATCTCTTCGTCGTCGTCGTTGTTGCTTTCTTTCAGGCTGCAGGCTTCCAGGGCAGCGGCTGCAAGGGTGGCGGCATGTTCCGAGGGCCTTGGTGCCCTCTTGTACCTTCTGGGCGACATATTAATGTCCTGGTGTCGAGGGCGTCGGCGTCCCTTATCTGGCTCCTTACTTCCTGTGGGAGGCGTCGAAGGAAGATCGCCCTTGCCAGGTCGATTTTCCTTATCCTCCTGTTCTCGTCTCCGCCTGGTAATGTTATGAGCCCCTGCAGTTCGTCCCAGGCCTCTCTGGGTGATGCTTCTCCAAGGGGATGGGATGCCAGGTCGAGTGCACGCTGTGCTCTTTCCGTCACGGGCATTGAGTAGGCTTGATTAGTTTGTCTTTTAATGCCGTGTATGTGACTTCGTCTGCGTACGCGTCGAGCCAGGGGGAGACCCTGTCGAACACCTCTACCGGGAGCATTGCCAAGGTGATGTTGGATTTGCTTGCATCGTCTGTTATGCGCGCCATGCGGAAGTGTACTTCTGCCCACAGGAACCATGATGCTGTGTTCTCATGCGAAAACTGAGCGAGTTTGACCCTGTCTGCTTTTGTCAGCGAGAGAGGCGTACAGACGATGCTCGTGTGTTCGCATTGAATTTCATCTTCTGCCATCTTTACTGCTCACACACCAAAACGCCGGAAAATGCACCATGTTGAGTACGTTAATGGTGCTGATTGTAGTGCCAAAACGTTCCCTTTGTTGGGTACGCTGTATTTAGTCTGTTAATGGCACGGTTTCCGCCAGGGAAGGAACTATCAGAGGCCTAAACTTGATGCCATTTTTAGTCCATTAAAGGCTCTCTGACGGGTAGGCTGCAGCCGTAGGTTAGTCCGTTAATGGCTGGGCCAAAACCGCTCTACCTGTCGCCTCCTGGGGTCACCAGTGTGAGGTTCAAGAAAGGTCAGAAGTGAGACTGATTCTTTATTGTTCGCGACAGGTACTTATAATGAGGAAAGCGGACGGAAAGGTAGCGGATGACCTGTGGCCCCCCGCTGCGTCCGTACAGAATTGTATTTGTTGAAAGACATAAAATGACATATGCAGAGCATTACAGAACATGTACAAGGCAGATATATATATCGGCAAATAGGCCGTAGAATGATACATATAATGAGATAAAGAATCTGAAACAATAACTAGTGAAAAATACGACATGATTAATGTACAAATGTAGAGCGAAACACAAGGAATGGAGAGGTGGTTTGACGTCCTAGATTAATCATGACTTATTTATTTTGTCTGGTGACATGGGTGTTAGTCACTAGTATTGGTTGGTCTAGAATCATTCATTCGATTGATTGTGAGTCTGAGTTTCCTCTAGTTATTACTTCCATTTTTGTGGGGTGTGAGAGACTCCATTTCATGACCGTAGCTTTTACTGAAATGCTTTCGTTAATTTTACAAATAAGGTCTAGTTTTGTATCTCGGCGTTTTAATCCGGTAAGTCTTTGTTTGATAGATAGAGAGGATGTGCTGACCCAATGCTGGCCATTGCTACCAGAGAATCTTACAGATGTAAGATGATATGACATTGTTCTTAAAGCAGATGTAGAAGGAGGTTATGACCCCATCTGACCTTGTTTTTAGGGCATAATATATGTGTATGAAAATAAGAGAGTTGCCACTTACTGATCATAAAATGTATAACTACCCATGGAACAAAATACACAAACCCTGAATGGGTTTAGTAATTTTCATTTTATTGACAGTGCCAGATCCAAAACAGACTTGAAACAGAATTTATAAATAGAATTTATAAATAGAATTTATAAACAGAATTTATAAATAGAATTTATAACAGACTTGCATTTCCTGAGAGGTCATCAGCCTCTTGACGATCTCAGGCTAGTCGACCATGGCTTATGTTGGAATATTTTCTATGTATGGGTCAAACCTTCATATGAAGTGACATTTGATGTCTCTTATTTCTATATTCGTTATCATGATACTTATTTCATCCATTTTCTTCCCGACACAATCCCGCAACAGAAAACGTACAGAATAAACGTCTTCTTCTCCAATATGCAGTTGTAACAGAAAACGAACACATACATTTTATGGGTAACTAATAATTATGAATTTTGCTCTTGTAAACCTCTAGCCTACATTTAATCTTGTTATTTTGATTCGATTTCATATCCAGTTAAGCAAATCTTAATAAAAAAATTAAAACTGTCAGAAGTAAATGCTTAACAATTCATTGCACGCAAGTTGGAAAATATATCGAGTGACTTAATTTCAGAGCTCTGAAAATAGTGCACTTGGATTATTCGGGCGATTGTATGGCTCCAAGTCTTGAATAGCAATTGGTGAATTAATTTTCTCCAGTTTAGGAATCACACAAACTTCAGTTTTTGTAAATTAAGAAACTCCTTTGAGGCCGCACCTTTCATTGGAGACCTACGGAACTAACTGATATAGTTAGAGCGGTTGAAAAATCCATTTAGTTTGTAATGTTGTTACATCTAATTTGATTTTGGAAATTCAGATTCGAGATTAGGAAAATCTAAATCCTGGCGTAAGCATGAACTGAAATATTAATTATCTCTCTTTTCCTATTTTTTTTAAATGCTAAGTCCTTTTCACCAGAGAAAGTGTCACAAACATAATCATATATGTTCTTCCTCTGATCATTTCACAGTTAGTCGGTGTTTGAATTTTTTTATAAACATTTATTCTAAACAACTGGCAAAGGTCACTAGAAAGTAACTGGAGAATTCTTGAGAAGTTGCTCAATTGTTGCCACTTTGTTTGTAATGCATATAAAGCTCAAGTGTTTCTGGTGTTTCATTAATCTCTTTTATTTTCTTCGTTTTAGAATTCAGACTCAAGGACTCAGATCCACTTCCTTGAAGTTTGTATGAAAGGTTAACCGCTATTCTTTGGTTGCAATGAAAAACTGGCTTGGTCATCTTTTTGTTCCAGTATTTCAAACTTAAATTGTTTGACTTGCTCTCTGAATCTAGATTCAAGAGTGAAGAAAATTACAAGTACATAATGCAAAAATAAATAAATAAATCAATGTTTTAAATATATATTAAATGCAAACCCTATAGCCTATCATTGGCAACTGAGTCAGTGACATTTTTTTAGATCACAAAAGAACAAACAACTGAAAAAAACATTTAATTTCACCAATCTGACCTTCCTAGAATACCAGTCGAGTGGCTTGGGTTATTGGAAATAGATGCCAAGTCTTCATTTCATGTTTCCATGTTAAGCAGTCCTGTAGTTGTTTAGATAATGGCCCTACTTTACAGTTTCCTTTATGATACTCTCAACTCTCTCTCTCTCTCTCTCTCTCTCTCTCTCTCTCTCTCTCTCTCTCTCTCTCTCTCTCTCTCTCTCTGTGTGTCCGCTCCATGTACGCTACTTGTAAGAGAAAACGTTTACCCGCTTTTACCCTCGGAGGAGGGAAAAACATATACAATTCATATAAAATACAGGCACAAGGTAAAATATGTATGGAAACACACACACGCAAATACGCCGCAATACTAACTCATAAATTCATAAATCATTGTTTTGGTAATTACTTCCATTATCAGTTAATGTTTTTCAACTTTTTTTTTATCATATTTTTTATGTGAGCATAAACGACATCTTATCGGCTAAGAAGTTGAATCTCGAATCTCTGTTTATTCTTTTTTCTTGGACTTCTTGCTCAATAAGCAATCATAAGTTAGAGAGAGAGAGAGAGAGAGAGAGAGAGAGAGAGAGAGAGAGAGAGAGAGAGAGAATACGTGTGATTTTACAAATAAAGGAATTCATGTCACACCAGCTGGGAGGGAAAAATTACCAGAAAACATAAATGGCTTCCTCAGACACGTGAGTCACATCTCTTGTTGCCGCAAGGTGTAAATCCTGACCGGTTTCAACTTTATTTCTAAGCCATTATCTAAGGATTGATACCCAGTGGTATAAATTCAAAATACATATTATGTTAGGGGGACAGCACAAGATAAAATGAAGATCACTGCAAACCAAAATCCACAGCTGACAGGTGCCAGGTTGGTGGAGCTATATCTCTTTTGTGTCTGAGGTCAGGTACTCCATTTACAAATCTGTTTGCCATTTTCCCGTCTGTATCAACAACTTTTCTTCATATTTAAACATTTTACATATTTATTTTAAAATGAATGGATCAAATTTATACATGCCTTGACTGATATTCTTACAAAAGTTTTCTGTTATAAAGCTGGACTCAGTGATGTTTCTCTCCATTGCATTATTTAAAAAAAAAACTATCTTATTTGGTCCTGCTCAATTCATTGTATCATTGTTTTCACTAATATGTGTAAAAATTCAACTATTCACCTTTGCATATATTACATATTTTTTTTATGCAGTTCTATTCTCTTCCCTAATGTTTTTCCAGTTTAGCCAATATAAAAGTTATCACAAGACTTATATGGGAATTTTATACACATTCTGTGATATTGTCAGGAGAGTCCCTTATAAATACACGTTCTATTATTATGTTGTTCTTCAATGATATATTAATTCCAAAATTCTTTAGTACATGGAGATACCTTTAAAATGTTTATTATAGTAGTGTAAGCTGGATTTTTTTTCTTTTGTTTTCATTAAGTTTATGACGCTTCTAATGCACTGTCTAATACCGGAGGATATTTTAATTTCTCGCTTGTATTTCTTACCTATTTCATCATCATTGTATTGCAGGTTAAATATAGTAACGCTCTGAAAACCGTGGATTTGAAGACTGATTTCTTAACTTTAATTTTTTGACCAGAATAAAGAGGGACATAGACCGAAATATTGAAACCAATTACTAGTTCCAGGTACATGCCAGTATTAAAAGTAATAGGTGCCCTGTTCCTTTATTATGGTGAATTTTATTGATGTAACTAATCCATCAATTTGTCAACGAAATTTTTTACATTTTCGTTCCCTGGCCAAATATACATAAAATTCTCAACACAACTGAACCATACCACATTGTTTTATATTTTGCTTTCGAAGAATCCCATATATGAACTACTTAGCACTGCAGATAAATTCAACTTTGTATACTTTTACACATATTTTAATAAATTCTATTAAATTGTTCTTGAAAAATTTGATCTCCAGCTGTCCGTCCTATCCTCAGCATTAGAGAACACAAAAGCAAGATTTACGCTAATGGCTTAGAAATAGAGCCGAAACCGGTCAGGATTTACACCAAGTCTTCGATTTTCCTTGTGAAATAGTTTGCCTAGTGCAGATGTGGAATCTTCGGATCTCCAAATATTTAAGCAAATTCATTCCTGCTTTCTGATACGTCTCCTGAATGTTAGGTGTAGGTTCTATTTCATCATATTGATTTGTTTATCACTTTTTTCTGTAACTTGTGTCTCTCTGCAAGCCGATTTCCTAATGGAGCCCTCTTGAGTTCTCGTGGGTTTAGAGTCTGTTGATTTTGTCTATAAGGGGTTATAGCTGAAGACTTAAACAAAGAAGAGTAACAGATATATCTCAGCAGCTAATTGTTTTTCACATAAAATTATCATGAAATTATTGCAAAAATGCTGGAAGGGTTGACAGCTTTTCCTGTTTCGGATTGACCCTTTGCTAAACCTTTACCAAAGCATATAATATTTTTACTGTGGTCAACAATAAAAAGAAAAACAAAAAAAGATAAGAAGGTCGTTAATAGATATATCACTTAACTCATTTCGAAAAATCTTTCGAAGAGGAGGTGAATCGCATTGGAAAGATTTCTGGTGAACTGTGTAAAACTCGAGGTACAATGAACTTCACCGCGCAAAACAGAAATGGCTGAAAACGCGGATGCCTGAAGGCTGATGCCATTGAATTTCAAGATTCATTTGCAGTAGTTGTAGTTAACGACTACTTTGAGGCATTAGTTGTCAAATGAAAAAAAAAAGTCGAGCGTTCCTGGACTCAAATTCATTTGGGAAAAGTGAAATGTGAATAAGGATTTTTTTCTTTCGTGTACTCGTGCAGTTTTCTTCGAAATATCAGATATTTGAGACGATTCGTGCAAAAAATAAATTGATTAGACATATTGTGAATTTCAGACTTTGAAGAGATAAAACATGGATATAAATGAATGAAAATTGTGGAAGTTAAATAACAGTTTTTACTGACGAAGAGATATTCTTCTAAATGCTGCCTCTTTTTAAATAAAATAAGAACGATCTCAACTGCATAACCAAATGAAAACAGTGAATAGTCTCAATTTTCGATTCACAATTTTCTAGCCACTATGGGTATAACACGACATATAAGCATAAGAACTTATGTATATACCTAACATGAATGTTCTGAACAATGGCGAGAAATAAAACGATATAACCAGAATTGGGAAAGACAGAAAGTATGATAAAACAACGAAGAAAAACTCATGCGTCGTATAGGTATAATCAATTCAAACACACACATACATATATAAAAAAAAATATATATATATATATATATATATATATATATATATATATATATATATATATATATATATATATATATATATATATATATATATATATATATATATATATATATATATCTCACCAGGGGAAGCATAGGGAAAGGCGTCGTACTCAGGTACATTTATTTTGCCAACGTTTCACGATTCATAATCGCATCCTCAAGGCTATAATAAAGATACAAACGAACTTAAAACCAAGCACTGCATAATCCATTAAAATTACGCAATATTTAATCAAATTTAATGAACATCAGCATGTAGAAAGCTTGAAAATAATTTATGAACATCTTAAAACAGGAAATTATACTAAACATTAAAAATATGTACAAAATATCTATAAGATTCTAATTGGTTTACTTTTAATGAGGAAATTAACTTTCTTTCCCAGTATCTTAAAAATAACTGCTTTCCAGACAAACTATTGTTTAAAATGCTAAGGAAAATGCTAAATGCTAGGTTCATGGAGGTACCATCAGTTTCGACAGCACCAAAATTGAAAATGTTTGCCAGCTTCCCTTTTTTACATGACGACCTTTTCAGGAAAAAGTTCCTGACAATAATTCAAAAAGAATTCCCGGCCCTAAACCTTAAAATAGTTCCAAAAAATCCATTAACGATCGGATCCCTGTTCAGAATGAAAGACCGCCTTAGCCCTCTTCTAAAATCTAATGTTATTTATAAATATACGTGCCCGAGATGTGATCACGGGACTTATGTGGGTTGTACGAAGAGGCTACTCAAGGTGAGAATAGATTCCCACAGGGGCGTAAGTTTTAGAACGGGCAGTAGATTATCAAATCCCGATCAGTCAAATATTAGGAACCATTCTAGGTCATGCAAAGCATACATTGAAGATAAGGACTTTGCAATTATAGGTCAAGTACATAATGAAAACGACCTAACAATCTTGGAGTCCCTTATGATAAAAAAGATAGTTCCGTCTTTAAATATGCAATCCTCCTCTGTACAGTTGTTTATTGCCTAAGGTGCGCTGTTTGTTTTTACGAAACTCTCAGTCACTGCCCGTCCTTTGCGAGGATAAGGTACAGAATAGCCATAAATTTTTTAGTGTTTTAAATGTTTTAAATATTTTTTAAATATTTTTTACTGTTTTTAGAATCTTATAGATATTTTGTACATATTTTTAATGTTTAGTATAATTTCCTGTTTTAAGATGTTCATAAATTATTTTCAAGCTTTCTACATGCTGATGTTCATTAAATTTGATTAAATATTGCGTAATTTTAATGGATTATGCAGTGCTTGGTTTTAAGTTCGTTTGTATCTTTATTATAGCCTTGAGGATGCGATTATGAATCGTGAAACGTTGGCAAAATAAATGTACCTGAGTACGACGCCTTTCCCTATGCTTCCCCTGGTGAGATGTACCTAGAGCTGCAGCTCCGTCTTCTAAGGATATATATATATATATATATATATATATATATATATATATATATATATATATATATATATATATATATATATATATATATATACGTACAGTATTCACATGATATTTTATATGAGTGATCAGGATTGAACAGTTTACATCCAGTTCTGCAGTTCCTCGTCGGACGGATCGGTACCGTTCTCGGCCAGCAATACTGGGCCCGCGTTCGAGTCTCCGACCGGCCAATGAAGAATTAGAGGAATTTATTTCTGGTGAATGAAATTCATTTCTCGGCATAATGTGGTTCGGATTCCACAATGAGTAGGTCCCGTTGCTAGGTAACCAATTGGTTCTTAGCCACGTAGAATAAGTCTAATCCTTCGGGCCAGCCCTAGGAGAGCTGTTAATCAGCTCAGTGGCCTGGTTAAACTAGGGTATACTTGACTTATCATCCAGTTCTGCAACTTAGTCCCGTATGTGAATCTATGTGGATGATTGCAAATAATTTCACCCTTGGAAATGTGCCGATAGCATCTGTCGTGAAACGTTGGCATAACAAATTGCGATGATAATGGAACCTTTCCCTTCGCCTGGGAGACTATACACGCAAATTTTACCCAATTTCCTGACCCAGCAGTGAGTCAATTGCTAACACTTCATTCGACTTAGCCCTTCACTGTGAATATGATAGAAATAATTAACACATGAAAACGAGTTTCACAGAAATAAATTAGTAACTCACATCCGGACCGAGCCCCGGTCTTTCAAATGAGAAGTCAGGACGATAGCTATTCACCCACCTGTAGTAGGTCCAGCAAGAAGTTGAATCCGAAGTACTGCGTACCTTAGATTTTTCAAAGGCAGGTTACCGCCTAACGCAACAATGAATTTTACTCAACTTTCCGACCCAGCAGTGAGTCAGTTGCTGACATTTCATCCGACTTGGCCCTTCACCGCGAATACGAAAGAAAGAATGAACCCACAAGAACCTGTTTCACAGCAAAAGTTACTGACTTACATCGGAATCGAACCCTGATGTGAGTCAGAAATTTATTTCTGAGAAACGCGTTCTCTTGTGTTCATGTTTTCTTTCATATGAAAGAAAATGAAAGTTTAGCATATGTTCACTGCGGGGTCGGGAATTTGGGTAAAATTCGTTTGTATGTTAGGCGGTAGCCTACCTTGGAAAAATCTAAGGTATGCAGTACTTCAGTTTCAACTTCTTGTTTGACCTACTACAGGTGGGTGAATAACTATTGCCCAGGCCTCTCATTTGAAGGACCGGGGCTCGGTCCCCATGTGAGTCACTAATTTATTTCTGTGAAACACGTTCTGATGTGTTCATTATATATATATATATATATATATATATATATATATATATATATATATATATATATATATATATATATATATATATATATATATATATATACACATGGCCACAGGTGAAAAATGAGAAACGGTACGTCCTGACCGGTTCTGACTTTATTTCCAAACGATTGACGAAGTCCTTCGCCAGTGGCTTGGAAATAAAGTTGAAACCATTCAGGACCTACACCCCATTTCTTATTTTTCATCTGTGGTAATGTGTGATAAATGAATCACGTACAAAATTGATTATAACTATATATATATATATATATATATATGTATATATATATATATATATATATATATATATATATATATATATATATATATATATTACAAAGAGGACCTCATTCAAACTGGATGGTATCTAATGGAGTATTTATTCAGAAAAAGTTTCAAGCTTTCTTGGCCAAACAGTCCTCATTATCAAGTATCAGTACAATGACCAGAAGCGTAGTCTAGCTGTATTTATATCAGTGTGCTGGGTACTTTAATCCTATATTTGCCTTACTCCTCCTGTGTGACCCCCACCCCCCTCTTCTTCCAGGTGTCCGGTTCCCGTGCGTTCTCTTGCGTTTTTCCTTCGTTTCCTTGCTACTGTGGAGCGTACGATTTTTCTAGATACGCTGTCTTCAAAGGCGTTTCTGGTGTTCCCTGCCATTGTGTTGCTGGCGCAATTTATGAAGGCGTTCTCTACAACCAGTCTGGCCGTTTTGTTGGTGTTACTGTACTGAAAACTCATGTTTTCCCAGTCTATTTTATGGTCATTTTCCCAACAGTGTTTGGCAACTGCCGACGTCTGATTATAATGCCTTCTGTTCTGCAGGTGTTGTTGGCTTCGCTCTTTACATGATTTGCCAGTTTCGCCATAGTACCCTTCTTCACAGTCTAGACATGCCGCCATATATAACCCCCTCTAATCTCTCCCCGCTCTGCCGACTTTTTGTTTCGAACTATTTTATTCTTAATGTTTGTCGCTGCCTATCCATTTGAAATTACCTTGCTTCCTGTTGATGGGTGTATTAGAGTTGCTGTCCGGGACTGCAGTTATTTTCTTTCCTACCAAATGTTCCTTTTCTATCCTTTCCCTCTCCCCAAAATAGTTTTTTCTTGCCTTGATGTGTGCCCACTCCCACCAGTACTTAGGGTATCCTATTCTCCTAAACCTCTCCCTCAGGTATTCCAGCTCTTCATCTAAGAATTCGGGACTGCAAATCCTAGAAGCCCTAATGGCCAACCCTGTCATATGTATGTGTGAATTGGTGTGTACCTTCTTCCTATATACCTTGAATTTTAAATTTTCCCCTTCCCTCTTAACCAGGACACCCAGGAAAGGAATTTATGTTTTCTAAGAACTAATGTAGATCTTCCCTTTCTCCCTTATAAATAATCAAGATGCCATCTACGTCCTCACCCATTTTACGATATTTAAGTTCTCTTTATTTACTTTGTCCACCTCCTACGTTTCAAACCATTCCATAAAGATATTAGCTAGGATTGGTGAAAGACTCGAAGCCATGGCCACGCCATTTTTTTGTATATAACAATTTCCTACGTACTGATACAAATCAAATAAAAATCCGTTGTTGAAACATAGCCTGAAACTTTTTGCTAACCATTTGCGTGAGTGAAGGCAACAGCTGAACAACTGAAGCTTGTGCTCTGAGATGTTTGAATAAAGATTTTATTTGTAATAAAAGTTTTACACGACATTTCGGTATTTTTCTTCCCAAAGGAGAAAGCCTGGCCGCGCTCTCTTCGCTTATGCCCGTGTGTGTATTGTATCTGTTTGTACGTGTTATTATTCCATTCAGTTTTGCTAACGTGAAAAGTAAGAGCTATAATCTATAATCTGTCTACTTTTTATAGATATTCTGCAGAGATCAAAAGTTGAATAAAGCCATGACAATCATTTGATAATGCTTCACCCAGCATGCAATTCCTTTCACGCATGCATGAGAGCGGATTATCCATGCTTTCCAATTACTTATGTACATGCGAGGATTACTCAGGCTTTTTACCTCGCCTAATTAAGGGAGAAACACACAATCTGCCGATCGAGATCATCCCAGTAAAGGGCCAACAGTCCAAAGGGTAAAATGCAAGACTGTTTCTGGTGTGTTGGATTGTCTTGGAGGATGTCGTGGAATCCTTCAAGTTTACATCTTGGCTCCTCTTGAACGGGAATTTAAATAGGTTAGGAAATGATATAATATTCATTTCTGGGAAAAATGTTTTCATTATTTTTCGTGGCATTCTAAGCAGTAATAACTTTCAGAAATAGCACAAGAATGACTTTATTAGTGCTTATATCCGGAATGAATAATATGATTCGTCAAAAATGAAAAAAATAAATCAACGCAATTAGAAGGGAAGCGAGGAGGGTGACAGTCAAGAATCCTACGGAGACGCTTTGGAGGTCATTGATTTTGGGCTTAATTCTACTTTAATTAACGCTCATTCAATTTTAGCTGCTAGTAAAAAAATAACCTATTAACTTTGTGGCTATTTTACATTAATATTACTCTTGTCAAAGGAGACTTATCGTTATTAATTACTGCGGAGACTAAGTTAAAGCATATCTTAGTTTAACCAGACCACTGAGCTAATTAACAGCTCTCCTAGAGAGGTCTGGCACGAAGGATTAGATTTATTTTACGTGGCTAAGAACCAACTGGTTGCCTAGCAACGGGACCTACAGCTTATTGTGGAATCCGAACCATATTATGACGAGAAATGAATTTCTATCACCAGAAATCAGTTCCTCTAATTCTTCATTGGCCGGTTGGAGAGTCGGGAGCTCTACCCACCCCTCCAATGAAGAACTACTGCAGAGAATAACAATAGGCACAAACTATAGATTATAATCGTAAGTTCTGTACGCAGGTTTGTATCGATTAGAATAATAAACTGGAAATGTGAAAAGAAATAAACTTACCACCGAACGTCATGTTGAACTCTTAGCGCAAAGTTTCTAAACTTTGCAGAATACACCTAAAGAAGTCGATATATGTCATGGCCTTTGCAATTTTAACTTTGGTAGTTTTATTTTTTTCCGACAAAAAGAATTTTACTGTGGGGCCGATCTCCAGCTCTGTTTTGCTTCCACTGGAATATTTAAAAGTTTTCTCTTTGGCGATCGATGGCTACCCACACTTTTTTTAGTTTGCTGTGAAAGAAAACTATTGAGATGATTTTGTCTGTCCGTTCGCAATTTTTCTGACCGCCTTCAGATCTTAAGAACTACTGAGGTTAGAGGGCTGCTAATTGGTATGTTAATCATCCACCCTCCAGTCATCAAACAAACCAAATTGCAGCCCTCTAGCCTCGTTATTTTTTTTTCTATTTTATTCAAGGTTAAAGTTAGCCATAATCGTACTTCTCGCACCGTTATAGGTTTCTCAGTCCCAAGATCACAGCCGGTGGTGTTTCGGAAATCATGCTTCGCTTGCAAAACTGGTGTATTGCGAGAAAATTGCGACGCACTGCACATTTCCCTTTTTTGATCACCATTAGCGTTCCGAAATACTGTGCTTAGCTTGAAGGGAGAGATTTCTTTGGCCCCCAGAAACGTGCAATGTTTGGGAAAGTGGACATTTCTTGATAACGCTGTACATATGAAGGTGGGCATCAATACAAATTGGCGTAACACAGAAAAGTAACGCATGGGCACCCTCCTAATATTTTATCGAGTATGATCATTTTCACGCATTCCTGAAGACTAAATCCTCATGAGAACTTTCACCTCATGAAACTTATAAACGCCCGTGATAACACCAGATATGAATTTCCAGGAATTAGTGGTATCACTATCAGGCAACTAAACCACGTTCCGGTCAGTTTCCAAAGTTAAGTAAAGAAGTAAAAAAAAATGAAATGAATAAATAAGTAGATAAATAATTAAGTAAAAAAATAAATTAATATTACGTTACACATATAACAGCATACCCCCGCCAAGCTATATCGCAATCCCGTTGGAAGCGGTAAAGCTCATCCTTCTTGACAAATCTTATAAGGATCAAATAAGACCCTCGCTATCACAGAAGGTGCCTAAAATTATATGAAAAAATAGTCACCATATATAACTAATTGATGTGTTTTGTACATCAATAATGGGTATAAAAAAAGAAAAAATAGCTGCATCAATAACATTCGATTTGTACAGAGTTTTCTTTATCTTTCTGATAACTGATTTTTCAGTGTCACTGCATTCTTCCAGTAACTCGCCGATTTTTGTCATTCTCGGAGAGGAAACCTAGTTCTTCGTTGGACTGGTCGGTACCGTTCTTGGCTAGCACTCTGCAGGGCCTGCGCTCGAATCTCCAGCCGGCCAATGAAGAATTAGAGGAAGTTATTTCTGGTGGCAGAAATTCATTTCTCGGTATAATGTGGTTCGGATTCCACAATAAGCTTTAGGTCCCGTTGCTAGGTAACCAGTTGGTTCTTAGCCACGTAAAATAAGTCTAATCCTTTGGGCCAGCCCTCTCTAGGAGAGCTGTTAATCAGCTCAGTGGTCTGGTTACACTAAGATATACTTAACTCGGTATAATGTGGTTCGGATTCCACAATAAGCTGTAGGTCCCGTTGCTAGGTAACCAGTTGGTTCTTAGCCACGTAAAATAAGTCTAATCTTTCGGGCCAGCCCTCTCTAGGAGAGCTGTTAATCAGCTCGGTGGTCTGGTTAAACTAAGATATACTTAACTCGGTATAATGTGGTTCGGATTCCACAATAAGCTGTAGGTCCCGTTGCTAGGTAACCGGTTGGTTCTTAGCCACGTAAAATAAGTCTAATCTTTCGGGCCAGCCCTCTCTAGGAGAGCTGTTAATCAGCTCAGTGGTCTGGTTACACTAAGATATACTTAACTCGGTATAATGTGGTTCGGATTCCACAATAAGCTGTAGGTCCCGTTGCTAGGTAACCAGTTGGTTCTTAGCCACGTAAAATAAGTCTAATCTTTCGGGCCAGCCCTCTCTAGGAGAACTGTTAATCAGCTCAGTGGTCTGGTTACACTAAGATATACTTAACTCGGTATAATGTGGTTCGGATTCCACAATAAGCTGTAGGTCCCGTTGCTAGGTAACCAGTTGGTTCTTAGCCACGTAAAATAAGTCTAATCTTTCGGGCCAGCCCTCTCTAGGAGAGCTGTTAATCAGCTCAGTGGTCTGGTTAAACTAAGGTATACTGAACTTAACTTTCGAGAGGAAACCCGTTGCAAACTTGGATAGCTTGGTGTCGGACGAATAAACTTTTAACTGTTAACTGAAATCGGGAGTGCAGGCTCCGTGGAGTTGTCCTTCTTCAGGCGGAAGTAGTTGTCAGTGTAGATCAGTGGTTCTTAAACTTTTTTGCCTTGCGCCCCCCCCTCTGCATTATGTATAGACCCCACGGCCCCCCACCCCTGAAATTTTTGCCAACTATAATCTATAAACAATATGTTGTCTATTTGTATGCTGTTATACTTATCATAACAATAAAAGAAAATTCATAAACAAGATTTGAAATGAAAATTAACTATTTTGAATTTTAGGCATGTTTTGAGATAATGATTAGAAAATATATGGAAGCAGTGATGACGTTTTTGGCAATTTTGTAAGTAACATCACAAATTTAAAAAATAATTGGCACCATCTGGCAACTCTGCTTGTGGCCCCCTTGGAAGCTTCTGGCGCCCCCCAGTTTAAGAATCACTGGTGTAGATCTAGGCCACGTTTCATTCCTCAGTCTCCACTGGTCACGAACGATCCCACCGAGAGACGGGGATAGGCTGTCCTTCTTGGTGAGTCTTGCTCGTTATAATCCAAGATGGTGGGCGTCTCGTGCATATTTACAGTAAGTTGCTCTCAAGTTCATGCATTTGATTTCGCTGCACATGCCAACTGTTGAACGGTATATTAAGATACCTTAATAAAAAAAAGGCATAATTCCTAGCAATTTTACATCTCAGAGAGAAATAGGGAGAGAGAAAGAAAGGTGTATGTTTATCAGAGAATAAGTCTGCCAGTTATTTTTCTCTAAAAACAATGGAATTTGTCAAATTACCACAGGAAATTTATAAATTATAACAAATCAAATCAAATAAACCGTAAAATTCATTGTATGCTAAATTACAACATATACTAAAAAATGTATAGTTCCAAAAAATATCCCTTATTCATTTTCGTCATATTTTTCATAGATGTATAAAGATAATAAACGTAAGGTTATGAAAATAAGGTTATACACTTACCATTACAAAATCATTCTAGGAAATCCATTACACAGATTTATACGCCATCCTTTAGTT
>JANJGK010000023.1:77500-100000 GCA_039081455.1 Macrobrachium rosenbergii
CACAGAGGGGGGTAGAAGGGGTACTGCTTATGGGACAGAGCCGAGTGATTCCACAGTCGAAGCCTATCTGCAATATATGTTAGAATATTAAGACACTCAAAGGGAACTGAGGGAATGCACAGATGGTGCCAAATAACTTAGCTCAACACTAAATGCATAATTACGGTAACATGAATGCTCCAACACAATTACTGAAGGTGATTGCACAATGGAAAATAAATTAAAAATCAGACAGAGAAATAACAGGAATCGTGACTGACTAAGAAACCTTGTTCCGGTACAATACCTTCGTCAAGATGACAGCGTCCTTGTTTGATAAGGCGCTGGTGATGGAGGAGGGAATTAAAGGAAATGCCACCACAAAAGTATACTGGTTCGTACCTCGGGGTCAAACACGTGGAAGGTTCGAGGGTCAGGCAAGGATAAGGACATCTGTCCTCGGTGGCCCTCTGCGCTCTTCTATCTCTCGAATGCCGCTGCATCGTCTATCAATAACCTCGGAGATTACCCCTTCACATCCAGGTGGGCGGCACCCAAGGTCAATCTTTGTCACGTTTTCTATATAGACCACATGGCATCAGGTAAATCTCGTGGAGGGTTAACATGGTGGCACCACCAACTTTCTCTTTTGGCTTCTCCTTTGCCCGCCGCTTGACACCAAGAAGGTACGAAGGTCATCTGGAAACTAGGCCTTAAGCAGTCATTTGAATAGAGAGAAGGGTTAGGCTTAACCATTTTGGGGAATGAAGGAGAGAGTTTATGAAGGGGTGAGTGGAAACCCACAGTTCTAGTAATTAAACAATTGAAATGAATTTTAGTTCTTTCTCAGTTACGCTACGGATGTAAAACCGGGTGAGGTGGCTTGGAAAGAGGTTCTATCTGTTGAAATATATATATATATATATATATATATATATATATATATATATATATATATATATATATATATATATAGATAGATAGATAGATAGATAGATAGATAGATAGATAGATAGATAGATATGTATGTATGTAAAGGAAAATGCTATGGAGGAAAATTGAAACAACGGAGTGGTTGCTAGGCCTTTCAACACACAGTCTGCTAGTAAAGGACCATGTGTCAAAAGGCCTAGCAACCACTCCGTTGTTTCAATTTTCCTCCGTGGCATTTTCATTTATTTATACATTTATCACGTTCCATATCTTCGTGATTCATTTATACACACACATACACACATATATACTGTATGTATGTATGATTCAGTTATACATGTATGTATATATATATATATATATATATATATATATATATATATATATATATATATATATATATATATATATATATATATATATATATATAATATATTTATAAACCAAATCGTTTTCCTTGAACCATGTTTACCGCTTAGTGCCTGCTACATAATTTGTTTTGACCATATACGAACTTAGTGGTTAAGGTAAAAAAAATATAAAAGGTAAGAAATTCTGGGAGAAGGGAAAACGTCAGCATAGCTCCTGATGCATGGGAAAATTCATGGGCCATGAAACAGTTTCATGCGAGTATATTGTGAATAAAAAGTAATGGCGCCGGAATTTGCGGAAGACTGAAAATCGGAACGAAGGAAAAATCATGTAGCGCAGATCATATTATGTCTCACCTTCCGAAGAAAGTTTCTTCCGATGTTTTCGTCGTTTGAAAGTTATTCTTATTCAGGTGTTCATGATTCTCCTGGTGAGAATTGATGCCAGTTGAAAAATACAACCGTGTACAAAAGAGTTAAAGGATGTATATCTCAGCGGGATTCAGCAGTGTTTAATTTGAACTTGTGAAAAAGGAGTTACGACTTCGTCTGATACAACCCTTGCTAATTTTAGTTTTCTGTAAAAGAAAACCACTGTGACGGCTTTGTCTGTTCGTCCGCACATTTTCCTGTCCGCACTTTTTTCTGTCCACTCTTTCAGATCTTAAAAACTACTGAGGCTAGAGAACTGCAAATTTGTATGTTGAACATCCGCCCTCCAATCGTTAAACTTGCCAAATTGCAGCCTTCTAGCCTCAGTAGTTTTTATTTAATTTTAAGGTTAAAGTTAGCAATAATCGTGCTTCAGGCAACGATGTAGGATACGGCGCCACCGGACCGTGGTTAAAGTTTCATGGACCACGGCTCATACAGAATCATATCGAGACCACCGGAAGACAGATCTGTTTTCGGTGGCTTTGATTATATGCTGTAGCGGCTGTACAGAAAACTTGATTACGCATTTTTCACTTGTTTATCTTTGCTGCCTCGTGGTATTGATTATATATATTATGCACGCCAGATATGGTGTCTTGATCTTATCTAATTAAAACCTCACTGCCAGTGATAAATTCCTGTTTGACCTTTGACATTGTAATGTCATAGCTGCACATCGGCTGTACCTAGCAGAGTGTTCATGGCAAATATAAATTCTCTCTCAAATACCTCAGAACATTTGAGGTCCCTTTTTTATGTAGTCTAAAAGTAATGGCGAAGGTTAAATTTTTATTGGCTTTTGACAACTATGTATGACCTTGATGACCTCCTCTGGACTTCGGCATCATTGTTCTATTATGCAACAAATTTAAAGCCCATGGCTCTGAAGTTGCTTGGTGTTTTGGCCTCTAAGTACGAGCAATGTGGTATAAAAAGATAACATTTCAAACAAGGCCAAGTGTTAGGATGTCAGTGTTGGTTCTAATCTCAGCATAGTGGAGATCACTTGTGAAAAGGACAGAGACGTAACCACAAGTCCATGGAATAAGGGGAAGAGTAGACTCTAGGATGCAGAATATGTTATGTTGACAGCTTTTGTCCTCTTCTCTATTTAAGAATTTCTGTGCATTCACTTCAGCTTGTTATGTGGGATTCAATTTTATAAATTGCACCTACCAACTTATTACAAATGGTTAATAATTGATATGAAAAATATTTATATTATTCAAAGAAGGATAGCCTATATGAATTTTTTTTATAAGGTAAATGCAACAGTAAAGACTGTAAACACCTGACGGTTAGGTTTTTACAGCCGTTTACCAAATGTAGGCAGCATCCCTCTGAGGATGTCAATAAATGGCTGACTCGAAAACATACACACATATATCAGCATACAAACCTGATGCATACCCTTGTGATTCATCATAGAGATACATAAAATGCACTATAAAAAAACTGAGAGAATTGGCAATTACCCAAAAATCACCTCGTTCTGCCATTCACCTTCCTCTCGAAGTTCCATTGGTCACGCGTATAAGGACCAATTCACTTTTCCATTTTACCACGAATTCTTGAGAGATCACAAGTATGATAGTGTGAGGTTTCCAGGAAGGTTCTGCTCGAATGTCTTCACCCAGAAATTCTGAGAATTTCACATAAATCATAACCACTCTCTCCAGGTTAGAGTTTGGCAAGTAGTATTCCCGTCGGCCCCATATACAACGAAATAAGTTTTATTTTCATGATTCCATGCATGGCTGAAATCCAGATGTACGATTGTGTTTTGAGACTGCTTCGAATTTACCTGGACGCCTTACCCATGCGAAAATGACTCGCTACTAGGTAGAATTATACACTGGAATAAGGAGAAAACTCACAGGGAACGATGTCAGCAAAATGGAGAGAGTAGGAATAAATGTAGTGCATATTGGGATAAGGAGGAAGCTGACTTCTTGTCTAATAGCGCCTATACTCCAAAAACAATAATAATTTTCCAGCCTTCTCCCTCCTCCATTAAGTCTTCTTCTGTTTCAAGTAGATTTATGGCAAACGGGACTTCCTTCTCACCAGAGTAATGGTATCAGTCGAGTGTTTTAACATTAACACACTGGAATTTCACTGAGGCGTGGAATGAAGGCAAAACCAGTAGGGGTACAATATGGTTGCCAAAAAGATTTGATATCAAGGAGAGAGAAAAACTGAAAGTTAAGGTATTTCCTAATCTATCTATCTATCTCTATATATAAATAGATGTATGTGTGTTCCACATACACTGAAATGCACTGAGACATTTTCAACCAAACTTGGTATACATATGACTTACCATCTAAAAGAACATTGTTGGGGTAAGACATCACTGGCACCAAAGGGGGTGGGAAGGGGGGTGAAATGTAAAAATTACAGAAAACGACGGATATTAATGTATAATCTATAGTTTTCGAGGTTGCTGAGATGAATATTGATACTCCCGATGCCCTTAAGTTCAGGTTCAGCCCTGATAAGGAGTTGGGATGGGAAGTGGGTGACATGTAAAAATAACCGAAATGACAGATATTAGTGTCTAATCCATAGTTTTCGAGGTCGCTGAGAAGAATAGTGACACTCCCGATGCTCTTTAAGTGCAAGTTCAGCCTCGATAGGAAGGGGGAGGGGTGAGAAAGGGTGAAAAATTAAATGTCAGAAATAACAGATATTAGTCTAATCCATAGTTTTCAAGGTCATTGAGATGAATATGAATGTGAAAATGTAGGTATCGCTGAAGCAGGCATTTGACGGGCAATGATATGATTCACGTATAGGAGTCACCGTATCAACTGATGTAATTGCTCATCTTCCTAGAAGACACGAATAAACAACGAAAAAATGTACTGAAGTTTCTTTGGTGCAATCAAGATTTCTGTACTGTGTATAATGCTGTATGAAACTTTCAGCCATGGCCTAAGAAACTCTCAGCCGTGGCACATGAAACTTTCAGCCAAGGCCCGATGGTTGCCGATGTTGTTGGCATCTATAGCGGTGCCAGACCCACGATCATGGCTAACTTTAACCTTAAATAAAACAAAAACTACTACGGCTAGAGGGCTGCTATTTGGTATGTTTGACGATTGGAGGGTGGGTGATCAACATACCAATTTGCAGCCCTCTAGCGTCAGCAGTTTTTAAGATCTGAGGGCGGACAGAAAAAGTGCGGACGGACAGACAATAGCTATCTCAATAGTTTTCTTTTACAGAAAACTAAAAGGATAGTACTTCCATTGGAGACGACAGTAAACATTTTTGTATAAATTACAGCGTGAATTACTGACACCACTCTAATTACAACACAATTGTACATAGTAGGTGGCTCGCTGGAAATGAGGCAATAAGAAAAAATACAACATATCTAAGAAGCTACAAACAGAAAATATTCTTTCCCAGAAATTCCTCCTTTCTGGCTCATTTTCCTCCAAACTGTCAGCAGAAGGTATCGGACCCAAAAAGTTTGGCTGAAATTCCCTCAGGAGACTTGAAGCGTCGAGAAGACAGAGTTTGCCTCATGACCACGAAATGCATCACGGAATCTCTAGGGATGCGTTGGCCTACACATAGATTTTAAACCTAATTTCCTGTAATGGACGTTCTTAAATTTCTTGAATAGAGAGCAAGGATTGTACTGAATTTTATATTATGTAATTGATAACTAATACGATTTTAAAGAGAAACGAGAGGAATGTAAGATTCTGAGCTTCTTCATTAAGAGAGTGCCATCTTCCTAATTAGTTTCAAGTAAGTAAAAAAATATGAAAAACATGAATCTAGATACTGCTTTGTATTGTGGCTGAGCCTGACAATAAAGAAGCAAAACCACCAAGAAGATGAGAGAGAGAGAGAGAGAGAGAGAGAGAGAGAGAGAGAGATCCATTCAACCCTTATATCAATAGAAAAATTGAAGAATACCGCACGCTGAAAGTGGAGAGCTCTAAGGAAAAAGCAAATGCCAACCGCCACAATACTATCAACATTTACCAGCGGACAGTATGGCTTGTAAACGAAAAAAAAATAGCTTTTATATAAAATAAAAGAATTGTTGGAAGCTGCGTCCTTTGGCATTTTCATGTTGATGTTTTCCCCTCATCGTTTGCATATTACAAATGTCGATATTGCAATGAACTTTGATTCATTGAAAATTTAATAGATTTACCTTACTGGTATAAATACTAAGCAACACTTAAAATGTCATCTGATACAGCAATACCAATTGTTTTCCTACAATTTAGCAATTATTGGAGAGAGAGAGAGAGAGAGAGAGAGAGAGAGAGAGAGAGAGAGGTGGGTAGATGATATGGAAATAAATTTAAAAACAAATTGCTTTTGACTATCAGCACGAAAAAGAAAAAGCCTTGCTACAATTAATATTTAAATTTAGATAAAGGTTGCGAATTTGTAATGAGGGAAAGCACGAAGAACCGAATATAAATGGTATTTATGACTATTCAAAGGAACACAAATTGCAGGAATAAGAAACGAAAGCTTTCATCAGAAAGGTTTTATAAAAAAAAAAAGAAATAAATGACTACGCAGAAAAGAAACGTCCTGTCGTAGTGTGATGAATTCAAGGAAAGAATCCAAATAATCTTCGAATATGAAACATCTTGGAAGAAAGCTGTGGCTCCCCTTCCATAACATCTAAGCATCCAAAAATAGATGGACAAGGAGAACACATCACTCGTATAAAATATATTTGAAAACCACAGCGTTTGGACACCACAGGACTCCTATCAGGGCTCTTCTTCAGGAAAGGTACGACCCTATCTCATTCCGAAATGTCGTCCCATATCGCCAGAAACGGGACAACTCTTTGATAAAATCCTCTTAAAAATCCTGACAAACTAACGAAGGGACAGAAAAAAAAACTAAACCAAACACATGACCCATTTTATGTTATAAAATAGGAACAACAAATTCAAACTGTATAAAATCGACGCTCTTTTTGAACTGGCAAGTTCATGAAGAAATCATTTTGTCACAACGAAATCGGATGGAATAAAGGTCATTGTGGCAGAATCGAAGACACAATTTGGGGATATCTGAATCACTGGCGCGTTCTAACTGTTAAGCTTTTAAGGTATTCTGGAGCAAACCTGGATGAATTTCGTCCTGTGAAAATGGAATGTGATGATTATTTTGTAAACTATCAGGGGAATTAAAAAAATGTATTTAATTTAATGATATTTTATCTTTTCAGGCTAATGCACACAAAATTAATAATTTTATTATTTAATAGTGGTGGCCTGAATGAAAATGATCTGCATGTGATATAAACGTATGCCAGAATGGAAATAAACCAGTTACAATTGATACTGCTCTCTCTCTCTCTCTCTCTCTCTCTGTTTGTATTGTCCTTAAACATTTTCTTTTTATATGGTTTTATTTAGCTTACTTTTTTGTCTGTTTGTTTGTTTATCGTGGTTAAATATTGTAACTCAATTTTCGACACGTTCCCTTCGTCCGATGGACGTGAAATTTTGCATGGTTTCTCAATCCCGGTAGGTCAGCAGTGACCTCTCCCAGTATCTCAGGATTTGTATGAACTCTTCTGATTTTTCACAGCTTCTTTGACTCGGTAAATATCGCTTTGGATTTTTCACATAACTTCTTTGACTCGGTAAATAACTCTTCGGAGTTTTCACAACTTCTTTGACTCGGTAAATATAGCTTCGGATTTTTCACAACTTCGTTGACTCCGTAAATAACTCTTCGGATTTTTCACTTCTTAGACTCGGTAAAATAGCGCTTCGGATTTTTCACAACTTCTTTGACTCGGTAAATAACTCTTCGGATTTTTCACAACTTCTTTGACTCGGTACATAACTCTTCGGATTTTTCACAACTTTGACTCGGTAAATAACTCTTCGGATTTTTCACAACTTCTTTGACTCGGTAAATATCGCTTCGGATTTTTCACAACTTCTTTGACTCGGTAAATAACTCTTCGGATTTTTCACAGCTTCTTTGACTCGGTAAATAACTGCGGATTTATCAAGCCTTCTTTGGTTCGACAGGATATCAATTTCATTGGCTACAATCATAATTCGGTTAAAATTTCTGTCAAAACTAAAAAGTATGAAAAAAAAACATATAACAAACAATTGTTTAAAACACGCTTTTATTAAGACGCACTAAAAAGTGAAAGGTAATTTTTTTAGACAAGCCAGGATTTTCTTACAATCAATCATGTCTACAAAAATAAAATTGTGGGCGCCAAACATGTAAGGAAATGCTACAAGAGACAAAAATATATATATATATATTCCATGTTTGGCGCCCATGCTTTTATTTTTGTAGACATGATTAACTGTAAGAAAATCCTGGTGTGTCTCAAAAAATTTAATTTTCTTTTTTTAGTGCATTTTAATAAAAGCTTGTTTTAATTTTTTTTACATTGTTTTTTACTGTGGAAGTCAAGTGTTACCTGGCTTTGAAAACATAAATTAAGCCGTGTACAATCCTGAAGTGCATCTTGAAGAAGACTTAAGCCTCAAAAAGTGCATTGCATCTCAGTAATGGTGATCAGAAATGGATTTTCCTTTTAAAGAGAAAAGTTGAACTCGAAACTTTGAAATTAGTGGAAGTAAAAGTTTTCTGTGTCAGACAGAGCATATTTGGCAATGTTTAAATCCTACGCTTAATTCTGGGTTTCCCTTCCTTCAACGGTCCTTTGTAGATTTGATTTAGAGGTCTTCTCTTCACAATCACACTGTCATTACTTTAATCATAAAACGAGGCCATGCTGCCTTGACAAGTAGTGACGATTTATTGGTATTTGTTTCTGCAAATGCTGCATATGTGACCACAATCAGAAACGTTCTTTACTGAGAAGCATGTCTTTTCGAAAAGAACCTAAATTATCATGATTATTGTCGAATAATGCAAATTCTTTTAAATATTTTAATAACTGAATATTCAAATCTGACAAACGCTGGCAGAGAAAGCCTTCAATTTTTAACCACAAAGCATATTTTGTAATTTGTGGTGGCATTAATGCTAAACTCAGGAACAGACTAAAATCCCATCGATCTAATAGCTATCTTTTGCTGATCTTATAACATCTCTCGGATTCTGGTGATAAACCGTAGGCGCTTTTGTGCAGAGTCTCCTCCAGAAGTATCAAAATTGTTATATTCATAAAGCCATTACTTCTCAATGTATCTTCTAACAGTATGCAATACATATGCAAAGTTGTGTTCTCGTATTTAGAGAATCCTTACTTACAAGACTCTTGAAAGAGCCGAATCAAAGCCATTTTTCTCATCACCATCGTATTTTTACTTTCAAAACCGGAGTCTTTCCATTTCAATCGTAAGGAAGCCTTTTTCTTTCTTGCTTTCTTTGAACCTTCAGCTGGAAACCTTTATGGGCGGAGGCAACAGACTATAAACCCCAGAGGGTTCTAAATGGGACTCAACCTGCAGAGACAGACATGTTATAGGGAAAGGTGAAAGGTAAATAAATATGAGGGAATAGAAAATTAACCCGATATACCTTAATTTAGTAGACTCTGACTAGGGTTGCAAGCAAAAAATGGTCTGATAAAGAAAAGTGCAGAGGATGTTTGTTGTTTTAGAACATTTTATGCAACAAACATACTGAACTCACTTTACATCTAGGCAACAAGTCATCATTAAGGGTTGGTAAAATAAACTTGACCGATGACATAACTCCATCCTGGAGTTTGAGATGAGAGTCAGCAAAGGAAGACCGCGCTGGAGAACAGTACTCCAAAACACGGAAGAAGAAAAGTTGCAACACTTAGATAACAGCTTCTTCCCGAAGCATTCTGAAGCTTTCCGCAAGAACTTTTTGAGAAAGAATGTTATGTTTATGTATCTCAATGTAAATTCTTTTATCAAATGGCATAAAAGAAAAAATCTCAAAAGAGTCATTGACACTGAAAACCTTTCCATTTAAATGCAAATCGAGATACAACGGCAAAAGTGTTCTGTATAGGAGGGTTAAGCTCCATGCACCAAAACCTACTCCACTCATGAATATGTGCCAGATCTCTATTCAAGGATTCTGCAGCCACAGACCTATGGGGCAAAGAAGGAACAACAGTTAGAAGAGTAGCATCATCGGCATATGCAATCAGTTTGTTCTCCAGACCTTGGCACATGTCAATTATATATATGATAAATAACAAAGGTCCAAGACACTACCTAGAGGAACCCCTGAAATGATATCACTAAAGTGATTATACTCGCCATCAACACAGAACCTTTGGGTTCTGCCTTTTATAAATTATTTTGAAATTTAATAAAAGATCCACCGATTCCCAATAATCTGCGCTAAAATTTAGGACGACCTCTGCACCCTCATCAAGAGTACCCTGGAAGACAGTAGATATTGACAAGGGCCTCGCTGGATAAGGCTTCGTTACAGCCAGAGTCTTGTAACTGTATGATAGCCTTGACACTTTACTCCTTCACATCACCAGGATTTGAAGGCAAATGGATGTTCAAGGGTGCAGACGAGCACGCATGCTCTCAATTTTCATAATAGAGTCTAAAGCCCTGTCCACTCTAGCAGGCACTGCCCGATGGGCAAACACTGTTCCCATAACCCGTTCCACTATACTGACCGGCTGAGTATGGAGCCAGAGCGATGCGATTGTCTGGTAACACTGCTTCAGAAGCGAGAGAAAATATAAAGAGCTGCAAGTGCCCGACGGGCATGCCCGCTAGTGTGGACAGGCCATAAGACTGTCAGGGGGAGGGAGTGAGTGGACTACATCATGACAATGGACCTGTTCCTTAGAAGGAGCTCGTATAAAGAAGTCTTGAATATGGAATATGGAAATTAGAGGGAAGGATTCTCACCAAGCCTTGTTGAGACATGGAAGTCGTGAATGTTACAGAAGCAAGTTTATCTTTATTTTCTTAGGAGTAAGCCATTTATTTCCTCTATGGTATCACTATTCTAAGTGGTCAGGATATCTACTGAATACCAAATTTCCCATGTAGCAAAAAGCAAGGTAATATTTTATATTTCAATATTTGATGCCACGCCATTAATTCCAACATACACTCAAATTACTTGGATACCGTCTCCTTTTTTTTTCTCGTGATGCTCATTCTTCATAAGACTGAATGGTCGCCACTCGGGTGACAAGGATTTGAGAGCTGACTATGAACAATTAACGTCTTCCTTAATATTACATTTATTTATTACAATACTCTATAGAATGCAGTATTTGTACTATTTCAGTGACAAGATTAATCTACCTTCTTTATTGACTAGAAATACTGTAACTGCCAAAAATCTTTTTCAGTGGTAAATTCCCTGACATTTAGAGTAACTGCTGTTCGTCCTGTTAGTGACATGTTGCTGCAATGGCTGTGGCAGTTCTCTCAAGACCCAAACATTCCTCAGACTGGACCCCAGAAATGACTGATCGATCTGTTACAAGTTAAGTATACCTTAGTTTTACCAGACCACTGAGCTGATTAACAGCTCTCCTAGGGCTGGCCAGAAGGATTAGACTTATTTTACGTGGCTAAGAACCAATTGGTTACTACAGTATTGGAAGGTTTAGTGGGGGGAGTAGCCTTCGGCTCCCATAGAGTCAGGTGGACCACCTACAATTATTTGCTCCTTTAGAACAAAAGGGACCGAGAACTAACGCCATCTAAGGGGGCACCTCTGAATGTTGCCTGGGAGAAAGATGAGTGAAGTGACGGCCATTGAGTACAGAATGAGGAAACAGTACATACAATCCTTACATAGTTTATAGTTTTTCCAATTTACAATTTTTTTCATCATAATTATGATTTTTGCATTATTCAGTGAAATTTGTGGTCCAAACAAAATCTGTGCTTGCCAAAGACACTATTTGACGATATTTACACAGAACAGTATATATTCCTATAATATTGAAATTCAGTTCATGTTTTCATGTACTTTGTACAAGTTCTCGTGCAACATGTAATTATGGTCTAGTTAAAAAACTGAGTCATTGTCTTTAGAAGTAATGGCAAATGGGTTGAATGCCATAAGGGTGAGGGTGATACTTAATATATAGGTAAAATATTTTCATTCCCCATGTTAACTCCACCCCTTAAGCTTGGGTGATAAAAGCTTGTATCAAGTAGTGGCACTTGTCATACTCAAAATATTATGTTTTAGTACGGCTATGCAATATTTTTATTCTATTTACATACACAAATACACACACACATAAACACACCACCAAAACATCTAGACTGGTTGTACAGAACGCCTTCATAACTTGTGCCAACAACACAATGGCAGGGAACACCGGAAACGGCTTTGAAGACAGCATATCTAGAAAAATCGTATACTCCACAGTAGCAAGGAAACGAAGGAAAAACGCAAGAGAACGCATGGAAAATGGACACCTGGAAGAAGGTAGCAGAGAAAGACCAAGATCATGAGGGGGTGGGGGTCACACAGGAGGAGCTAGGCGATTATAGGATTAAAAGTACCCAGCACATAGATATAAATACAGCTGGACTACGCGTCTGCTCATTGTACGGATACTTGATAATGTGGACTGTTTGTCCAAGAAAGCTTGTAACTTTTTCTGAATAAAAAATCCATTAGATACCATCCAGTTTGAATGAGGTCCTTTTAGTAATTCTACTAATGCACAGAACAATTGTGTATATGATAAAGTCAATATATAGCCTATATATATATATATATATATATATATATATATATATATATATATATATATATATCTATATATATATATATATATATATATATATATATATATATACATATATATACACACACACACACACATACACACGCATACGTATGCTTGTGTGCATGTGGTGTGAAAATAATGAATCCGAACTTACTGGCATAAATTTATAAGCAATAAAACGTGGAAATTGCAAACTTGGGCGTGTACCAGATATCATTTCATGTGATGACCAGCTTGTAAGATCGCTAATCTTAGCACTAACAGATCAGAGGAGGTTTTATGATCTTTTTTGTATATTTCATGAAGTGGCTCCTTTGCCCCTTTTATGATATAATTTGTATATGTCAGATGGTACTTTAATTTAATTGGTCATAATTCTCATTTTATCTAAAACTATATAAGTCCTAGACAACCTTCTTTGACATAATAGGACAAAACTCGAAATGCGAACAAAGTCGAACTGTATTACTGCATTTGGGTGATAAACCACCAAATAGGCAGGAGATGTCTTCTGGCATATTTTATGGAAATAAGCCAGTATGCCATAAACATTAGTTAATGCCATATCTTTCTGGAAATGGACGTAAACTTGACATTGCTTTATTATGTAAGGGCCTCTTTAGAGTAAGTTATACTTCCAGGAACAAGCAAAATGATAAATAAATAAAAAACAAGAGAATCTCTAGTGAGCTCTTTTTTACTTTCATTGTGCACACTAAACAAAATAAGTATTATCACTATTATCATCATTAATGCATAATTACACACACACACACACACACACATATATATATATATTAATCACTCTTGAAACGTGATTTTTATACATCAGACACTGCAGGATTGATAAAAAATGGAAGAAATTTGATACGCACACACATACACACATGCACACACACACAAAACACACACACACACACACACACACACACACATATATATATATATATATATATATATATATATATATATATATATATATATATATTATAATATAATTCTGAGATTTTTTTTCTTGCAGATGACATGTGTGATATGTATGCTGATGTGATTTCTTTCAGCTGTTTCATATGTTGTGAGGTGTACTGAAGTGACTTTGTAAAGTATGTAATGTTGTACCATGCTTATAGATGTTGTATAATCATTCATGTTTATAACATGCCATAAAACAGGAGAGTTAATGTGTAGAGAGAGATATATGTTGGAACCATTATCAGATAACCACATCCTGTGTTGACACAGCTGTATTTGACCAAAGGGAAGTCGTATTCGAAGAGGTACTTTGATTATCTTGACGAGATGACAGGTCTCAGCGCTCGCAAGTCTGAGTGCTTATTACATGATTATCATGTATGTCTGTTCTGTAATTATTATTTTTCTCTATGCCTTATTATGTATTCCATATTCTGAGTAGAAGGATAAGGATGGAGAGATAGGTCTGACATGTTGACAGAGCTTTTTAGCCAGATCATTTGCAAATTTATTTCTGTTTACCCGGGTGGTTAACTAAGCGCAGGAAATGTCAGTTACCCGAGATAAGAACCCATACCTTTTCCCAGGCCTTAGAATTCTCGGTGTGTATTCACTGTGTGTATTCTTTCTGTGTATTCCCTATGTGTATTCTTTGAGTATTCTGTATTCTGGGATGTAGGGGAAAAGGGCTCAAGTTATTCTAAGATCTGAAGTGGCTAATTGGCAACTTAGGCTTGATGATAAAAGCAGGATTAGTGAGCTAACACAGTTAGTCTGTTAAAGGGTTTTAAAGACATAATAAGTCCCCCCTCTCTCTCTCTCTCTCTCTCTCTCTCTCTCTCTCTCTCTCTCTCTCTCTCTCTCTCTCTCTCTCTCTCAATTCACATAGAAGGGTATAATTGGTTGCTCTCCCCAAACATATAAGTTTTATAAAACTCTCCCATGAAATGTATATTTTGTGTATGGTCCCAAAATATTTGGGTTCTTCAACCACTGTTTATATATTACAAAAGGAGTAAGGTAATGTGCTTATTTGCTTGTATGATGTTGAAAACTGAAGTGTTGTCGTTGAGAAAGTTATAGAAAGACGTGTTTAGCCTTTTTGAAAAGTGAAGGTAATCTTTTGAGAGACTGGTATAATATATAATCATATTTTGTCTTAGTGAAACTGCTGTTGGTATATTTCCATTTTTTGCATATTTCATTTTTATATGTCTGTGTGTATAATTTCACTGTGTTACCCAGAGTTTTGTGTTGGTGATTACTTAGAGTTTTGTTAGTGTTAATTTGCATTACTGAGATTTCAGTACGTACTAATTATTGAGATTTCAATGAATACCTGTGTTAATTCCCATTTATTAATGTTTTAGTGAACACTTGGGCTAATTGCAGATGTTCAGATTTATATCTAAAACTTAAGTGAGAGTTAATGGTTTGAATTTTACTTAATTTAATTGATTTTATGACGAATTAAAGTTTTGTGAATTAATTTTGGTTAAGAAATACTTAAACCTTACACTGTTGTCAAGTAATAGTAAATTTTTTTGAGACTGTGACCTCTGCTTATAACTTTTGAACTAAGAAATAAATTTGTCTGTTTAAAATATTAAAAACACAGTGTTTCCTTTTGACCACCAGTGATTAGAGATATTTGTGCGTGTGTACAAGATAAGTGATATATCTGTTTGTTCACCTGAGGCTTATCTAGGTGAAATAGAGCCAGGGAAACAATTAAGGTATTTGTTGGAGTGATGCCCTTTTTCCCTTAGTCTGTTTATAGCTTATCAGTTGTTACCTCACCCATAACTTGATAAATTTAGATTGAATTTTCAAGTGTTCAGCAAGTTTTACAAGATCACTGTACCTTTAGAGTATTCAGTCTTAATATTTTGGTTATGAGGTTTCAAGTGTCTGGCTGAAGTGAGGTAAATTTTTTGGTCTTATTATTTGTGTAATAACCAGGTACTTGATCAATCCATGACAATATACACACACACACACACACACACACACACACACACACACACACATATATATATATATATATATATATATATATATATATTGAATTGCTACCACTTTCATCAATACTCTGTGAATGTTGAGGTAGGACTCCTCCAGCAAACATTTGTCAGGTGCTGATAATTGGTTTCTAAGTATTTGCACCAGACAGGTGTTTGTGGGTGAAGTCCTACTCTCATTAGTGACAGATCAACTTTTACAAATCCCATTTCCTTGCGAAAAGCCAGTTCCTTTTTACCTGCCTCTCAAGTGACTTCATCAAAATATAAACTTCTGGCATCTTTCTTTTAAAATGAATGGATCAAGCTTATACATGCTGTAGCCATCATGCGGCAGACCTACGATCAAAATCTGCTTTCTCCCGCGATGAGTAATGAGGTAGGATGACCACGGGATCCAGAGAAACACAATTTCTCTTGCACGTCTTCCATGCAAATATCTCAATCACCGCATTGTCACCTTTCATGTATTTATATAATTTTGTATGCTGTTATGCCAGCTTTCCAGTAATGTATGTATAACTGTCAATCATATGTCTTGTATCTATCCATATGTAAATCTATGTCTGTGAAGAAACACAGACGCCTGAATTAAATCCCTTACTCGATCTGTCAAGAGGTCGGGACCACTTTTGTGGCTTGCATGAGCTATTGACCTGTGTGAATAAATTAGTAAGCTGCAGGCCTCTGTTTTGCATGCCATACCTCACTCACATTGGTGACTGCCAGAGAGATGCCTGACCAAGCCACTAACAGTGACCTCAACACCATCAGTAAAAGACTCACAGCTGCCTCCATATGCCTACTGCCCTTCACAACCCACCATCCAGAGGCATGGTTCTCCAGGGCGGAAACGATTTTCCACACAAAGTAAATCACCTCATCGATGTGGAGAGCAGAAGCTGTCCTCGACTTTCTGCCAGACGATGTCTTCGAGCAGATACCTGGATGGCTTGAAGAAATGGAATTCCCTGTCACCTACAACATACTGAGGGACCAGCTGAAGTCGTCCTTCAGCACACCACCTGCCCAAGAACAGCTCAGAAATCATCACCCCAAAAGCCGGGCAGATGTGCAACAACAAAAGCATCAACGAATCAAAGAGAAAAAAATTTACCCTATTGCCCCCGATGTTCCACCAAAAGAAATGAGAGAATTAATACAAGAATATGAAGACATATTCAAAGACGACCTGAAGCACGACTCAACAAAACCAACAAAACACACCATTCAGCACCGCATAGAGACCGAAGGCCCCCCGATCCACTTGCAATTCAGACGGCTGGCCCCAGAGAAACTCACTTATGCGAAGAAGGTATTCAAAGAGATGGAAAAAGCAGGGATATGCCAGAAACCCCCGAGCCCCTAGGCGTCACTCCTACATATGGTACCGAAGTTGGCCGGAACTTGGTACCCCTGCAGAGATTACCTATGGCTGAACGTGAAAACAAAACCAGACAGATACCCTCTACCAAATATAGCAGACATAACAAATCAAATGAATGAAGCAAAAATATTCACAAAAATCGACCTGTTAAAAGGGTACTTCCGAGTCCCATCAGCAAAAGGAGATATTGAGAAGACCACAATCATCACCCTGTTTGGTACCTACTCATTCAACTACAGCTGTTTCGGCCTCCATAATTCAGGGGCAACATTCCAAAGATTGATGGACGAGCTGTTCGGGGACCTTCCATTCTGCATGGTATATGTTCACGACATACTAATCATCAGCCCAAACTTAAAACAACACCTCAGAGACTTGAAAATAGTGCTATCAAGACTGAAAGAAAATGGACTAATAGTACGTGAAGACAAGTGCAAATGGGCAAAGAAAACAGTGGAGTTTCTGGGGCACCAAGTGAGTCCAGAGGGCATCAAACCCCTGCCAGAGAGTGTTAAAAGGAATAATAGACTTTCTCAAAGCAACAACAGTAAAATAAGTCCAAGAATTTTCACATTTAATAAATTATCACCACTAGTTCATACCAAACATCATGGGAATTATGAACCCCATATGTGAATGTCTGAAAGGAAATAAAAAAAATTAAGTTGGGGAGAAAATCAAGACAAAGCATTTATTTTAGCAAAAGAAGCAATAGCCTCTGCAACAACTTTAATATATCCTTTACCCCATAGGTCCCTCAACTTGACAACCAATGCAAACAATATGGAGATGGGAGCCGTTCTTGAGCAGGGCACAGATGATGGTCGTTGACCGCTGGCCTTCTACAACAAAAACTAACCGTAGCAGAGCAGAAGTATTCAACATTAGACAGGAAGCTCCTCGCAGTCTACAAAGCAGTCCATCACTACTGCCATGTGCTCAATGGATGGCAGTTCGTGGTGCAGATGGACCATCAGCCACTGGTGCATCCCTTCACAAAGTCAGCAGACTTATGGTCAGCGCGACAACAGCGGCACCTGTCAGTGATAGCCAAGCACTCCTGCACCATAAAATACCTGAGGGGTTCAGTGAACGCTGTGGCAGACACCCTATCAAGAAACTGTCCCAACACCATCCAACTCAGGATAGCCTATCCCGAGATAGAGGAGGCTCAGTAGGACGACGATGGCCTGCAGCGACTAAGGTGGATCAACCCCACCTTCACATGGAGCAACCTTTCAATCAACAGCAGAATGATGACCATCACTTGCGAGATGAGTACCGGATGCCCTCGCCCATACTTGCCAGAGGGACTAAGAAGAGCCTTTGCTCTCACCCACAACCTATCCCACCCATCAAGCCAATCAACAGCCCGAATCATAGCAGAGCATACATTTGGTGAGAGATGAGAAACTATGTGAAGACATGAACAAGAGAGTGCATCCCATGCCAGATGTCAAAAGTCACAAGGCACATTGAAAGCGGGATAGAAGAGTTCAAAACAACGAACTGCCGACTCTTCCACATGCAAGTCAACATAGTGGGACCTTTACCCACCTCAAAGGGGTACAAATACCTGTTTACAATAATAGACAGGAACACCAGGTGGCTGGAAGCAATACTCATCCGGCAGCAGATGGCGGAGAGCTGCATTAAATCCCTCATTGACTGGGTCAGTAGGCATGGAGTCCCCCAGATCATCACCAATTTCACATCCGTCCTGTGGAACACCTTCGCCGACAGTCTGGTGGCGAAAATAATGCATACGACGGCCTACAACCCTGAAGCCAATGGAATCATCAAGAGGATGCGCCGGTCATCAAAAACAGCACTCACCGCCAGATGCCAGGGCGGGAGTTAGAGAAAAGAACTGCAGTGGGTTCTTCTAGGACTCAGAACGACACCACACACAGCATTCAACGCATCTCTAGTAGAAGTCCTGTATGGCCATGCATTGATGGTGCAAGCTGACGTCTTCCAACAAAGAACAAACCCAGCTTCACCATCTGACACCTGAAAAGTGATAGGAAAAATAATACCAACCAAGACAACCTACAAGACAAACAGAAAAGTGTACGTCCCTGAAGAGTTACAGAATGTAAAATACGCATTCATCTGGGCTGATGCACACAGACCACCCCCCTTCTCCCCAGCTTACTCCGGACCACACCGCACACTCCAGAGACGACCGAAGGCCTACCAGATGACAGTTGACATAGGACAACATGGGTTTGAATCAATTGGTTGAAACCTGCATTTACACCAGACACCGGCCCACATACATAGGCCTCTCTTGGGGGGTGGGGGGTGGGGAGTCCTGTAGAGACCACGTGGCAGGCCTACGATCAGATTATCAAAATCTGCTTTCTCCCACGGTGAGTAACACAGGAAGAAGACCATGCTGTTGAGAGAAACTCAAATTCTCTCACACATCTTCTGTGCAAATATCTCAATCACCGTATTGTCACTTTTCATATATTTGTATAATTTTGTATGCTGTTATGCCAGCTTTCCAGTAATGTTTGTATACCTGTCATTCAGGTGTCTTGTATCTATCTATATGTAAATCTATGTCTGTGAAGATACACAGACGCCTGAGTTTAATCCCTTACTCGATCTGTCAAGAGGTCGGGACTACTTTTGCTGTTCGCACGAGCTACTGACCTGTGTGAAAGTTTTGTAAATAAATTAGCAAGCTGTAGGCCTCTGTACTTCATTTCGTACCTCAAAATGCCTTGACTGATATTCATGTTCTTAGAGAAACTTTCATAAAACTACAATTATTTTATGATTGTTTTCAATAATACGAACAAAAATTCCACTGTCCACCTGTGCATATCTTAATATCTTTTATGGTGTTTTATTATCTTTTCCAGTGTTTTTAATTCAGTTCGACAATATAAAAGCTATCAAAATAAAATTAATACTAAAATTTAATTCCAGTTCAACACAATACTTATATAATGTTAATTAAATTCATTAGCAATTTGCACAAGGAACTATGAGTATCTAAAGTCTGTTCATCATCATAGATTGAGTTAACTTTTTAGTAGACGGTTTTAATGGTTGATGTAGGAATCAGATAAAGTTGTTCATAATTAACAAGCCTAGATCGCGTGCTTCAAAGATGAAGGTCACTGCACCCCAAAAGACAAATGAGAAGGGTTAAAAAAAAGGGTAAAAAATGGACAGGTACGTAAATAAATAAAATGGCCCCAGATAGGGTGCTGTCTTTCATAAATATACCAGATAAAATATGAACTGATGAATCCTAAAATAATGCTTGTCATTTAATGTAAATAGTACAATCTTTCCCGTTTTTTTCCTTTTGCTGGTGAATGCATAGTGAAAAAAAAAATTAGGAAAGACTATTACTGCAAGATGATACGTTTCCAAAGTCAAATATCTTGACAGCCTCTGGAAATAAGAAAGGTTTTCTAGATTCCATCCTGCGACGAAAGGATAAAGGAAATAAAGAAATCAAAAGATAAACGCAGGAGCAGAGGAAAAAGTCATCAAAAGAGTAATTCTCTGGCATTAGCCCACGAACCCGAGAGACAACAGATAGACGGAACGAGTTTGTCGGACGATTTCAGGATTCCAATTTTGCTGAATGAAAAATGTTCAGTACTTCGTGCTGCTATTAACCATTTTATTGGCACACATTTCATATATATATATATATATATATATATATATATATATATATATATATATATATATATATATATATATATATATGTATATATATATGTGTGTGTGTGTGTGTGTGTACGTATGTATGTTTTGACAGGTGATCTTAGTTTAGAGATAAAGTGTAGGCAGTGGATTTTTTAACAAATGACTCCCTTCTTCGAGCATATCCAGAGGTAATCCACTAGTAGTCTGATTTAAAAAGGATAATGAATATCTTAACAGTTCCTTCTCCACATACCTATTTCTCAGTTAGAGGAGATGGCGCCCTATCTGCACTTCTTTTACTTCTTTTTCATTTCTATTTTACATAATTACTTTGTAAGAAAATTTCGTTTTATCAAGACGACGCGTCTGCATTTAATATTGGGAATGGCTTATTAGGTATTTCTAAGGATGCAATAAAATTTAATGAAGGGAAAACATGCTTTTAAGGTTATTATTTTTTATTCATCAAATTCTGTCCTTTTGAATCTTTTACGGCCCAGAGAAAATAGCTTCCTTTTCAGCTATAATAAAATCTCTATTATAATAAATGTAGACAATTCGTAAGTTAAGGTTAGAAAACGATTAAATGGGAAGTAGACAAAAACGAATGTGAGTAACAAAAAAAAAAAAAGTTAGGAAAGGAATGCGTGAAGAAAATAACGAACAGAAACGTCTAATTTTAAATTCTCCTATTCAGATTTACTCTTGTGCCCAATTATTTTCTTTCTATTTTTTTTTTCAATATCTTATCCAACAAGTTTTACGTGTTTTTTAGTTTTGTCTCTTTTCTGGCCAAAAATAGCCTGCTGTTCGGTTTAAGTATATAACTATTCATTTCAGTCAAAATGATCTGATTATGGCGAGTATCTTTCCACTGTAAAAGAGCAGAAGATCCCAGAACCATGGGCTATAAGTTCTAGTTACTGGGAAGTTCAGAGACGTTTGTGTTTTTCTCATATTTTCCAGATAATCTGAAGAAGAAGAAAAATGGTGCTAAGGGTTATAACATTTCTTCATGTTCGTAAGATGCTCCATTGGAAAATTTTATTTAATGCCATAAAAAATACTGTTGCGCCTCTTTCCTTTGATTATTACTTAAGGGTTAAAGAAAAATGTTCCTTTTTGCAGTTACAAACATACCTGCTAAGTATTTCTTTTCCACAATAAGCTGTAGGTCCCGTTGCTAAGTAACCAATTGGTTCTTAGCCACGGAAAATAAGTCTAATCCTTCGGGCCAGCCCTAGGAGAGCTGTTAATCAGCTCAGTGGTCTGGTAAAACTAAGGTATACTTAACTTATTTCTTTTCCAGTTGGGAGAATTATTAAGGGTCAAAGTCCCCTTGTGTAGAACCATGTATGGAGCTTTTTGTGTCCGTAAACTCTCTAATAAAAGTTCCTTCCAACCGTCTTACGGAGTCAAAAATCCCGAAGTTCGGGCGCGAGAAAGAATCCCAACCAATTAGACAATAATTCAACAGGTTTGGATATTTGAAGACGCGATACCATGCATCTACGAAATCAGCTTTCGCTGCCAACTATTTTTGCTTGAGGTTGCTAGCCACATACCCTCTACATCTGCCCCATCTTATTTAACAAACTGCCAGCTATATAATTCACTGTAGTGGTCAAGAGTGAATCAGTGGGCTTTCGGGAAACCTTTTTTTTTTTTTACGCACGTCTGTGCGTATGAAATTGTACTTGCATATTCTTATTTCAGTTTGCCTGCGAACACTACTCGACTAATTGAATGCTCAAGAGAGTTATTCTAAATATTCTATGATGCAAAAAGACGCGTGATGACTTTTCTGTTTCGAGATGGGGAGCCACAACAGATCACGTTGTTTACATAATCTTTTATACAATAATTTCTTTAAAAAAGACAACATGAAGAAAAATTGAGTGGCGTTCCTGAGTTGTCTGTCAGTTTTGTGAATCACCATTAAGAAATATATAGAGAATAATTATATACTATCTCACTCCAAATATTTCAACTTTCTTCCTTTTTAATATC
>JANJGK010000023.1:112500-125000 GCA_039081455.1 Macrobrachium rosenbergii
AGATATGCAAGACTGTTACTTGCAAGAATAATAAAATGCTCAAAGCAAACTGAGGGAATGCACAAATGGTGCCAAATAACTCAGTTCAAAACTAAACTTAATGCTCCAACACAAATTACTGAAGGTGATTACACAATGGAAATAGAAAATAAATCAGACAGAGAAATAACAGGATCATGACTGACTAAGAATCTTATTTCTGGTACATTACCTTGTAAAGATGACGATGTCCTCTTCACTAGGGCACTGACGCTGGAGGAGGGAATTAAGGGGATGCCACGACAAAAGTATACCGGTTCGAATCTCGGGGTCGAACACGTGGAGGGTACAAGGGACAGGCAAAGGTAAGGACATCTGTCCTTGGTGGAGTTCTGAGCGCTTCTCTCCTCGAATACTGTGGCATGGTCTATTTCTAACATCGGAGAGTTATGCCTTGGCATCCAGATAGGTGGTGCAAAGGTCAAACGCTTCCTCGTGTCTATAGCAAGCACATGGGCATTCAGTCAGACCTCGTGGAGGGGTCACCATTCCCAAGCGGCGTGGCACCAACTTTGTCTTTTCTGGCTCCTCCCTTGCCAGTTGTCTGACGCCTTCGAGGAAGTCATCTTTGAAGGTACCTGGAAACAAGGGTTTAGGCAGTCATTCTTAACAGAGAGGAGGATTAAAGGCTTAACCATTTTGGGAATGAAGGAGAGTTGACAAAGGGGTGAATGAAAACCTACAGTTCTAGTAATTAGAACAATTGAAATGAATTCTATTTCCTTCCCTGTTATGTTATGGATGTAATAGTGGGTGAGGTTGCTTGAAAAGAAGTTTCCTTCTTTGCAATACACACACACACACACACACAGATATATATATATATATATATATATATATATATATATATATATATATATATATATATATATATATATATATATATATATTGTTCCCTTGTTGCCTCCTTTATTTGTTTTTTTTTCTTGCTGGTGAGTTGACGTCTGTTGGATGGTGTCAGACTTCGTCAGTCAGGTCCAGAGCAGCAGCGAGTCAATAGTTGGGGTAGCAGCAGCAGTAGGTATTCATACATGAAAGTCAGTTTCAGAGTGGTAGAGAGTCAGAGCCTTGGCAGCAGAGCAGCGAAGAGTATTTGAGGACGAGATGGTTGTCATTTCGACTCTGTCATGGTCGTCCGGTATTGGAGGAGGACGTCAGTACGTTTCTTGAAGGACGAGACGGTTGTCGTGTCGGCTCTGTCATGGTTGTCCGGAATTGGAGGAGAAAGTCTGTACTGTTCCTTTATGCTGCCCATCAGTGTATTTGTTATGATTGTTACTTTACAGTCTTTTCATTATTGGTATTTTGTTCAGGTCGTTTGTTTTTTTTTATTCGTTATTATGCCGTTTGTGTAGTTAATATTTTACTGAATCTTTTAAATATTAACTTCCTGACTTGTTATGTTTATGGATTTGGTCATTCAATATTTTATTGATTTGATCATTTCTTGTACTGACTATATTTTGTGTTTTATGCTCTGAATTTATGAAAAAGTAATTATTGTATTGGTCATTTGCGTTGTTTATTGTGCTGTCAATGTTTATTATGTTTTTTTGTATTTAATTACTAAATTTTAATTTATTCACTGACTCAAGATTTGTAATGTTGTGCTGACCAGTTAATTTCTGCTGCTGACTCATTTTTGTATAAATATGAATTTATAGTTTGAACCTGACTCACTGTATATTATGTGAATAACTTATTGTAAATAAATTAACTTTAAGGTAACTTTTTGGTTTTGCTCTGCTCCTCCCCCCTTTGAGTGTCACCTTTTGTCAGACATTACAACCCAATTCCTTGTTTTTGTTTAGAACCTGCTGGTCTCGGAAAGACGAGATTGTAATAATATATATATATATATATATATATATATATATATATATATATATATATATATATATATATATATATAAGAGAGAGAGAGAGATGATATGATGGTTATAAATTTCCCGTTTCTGTCATCCAAAACTAATATGATAAACAAAACGCATGTCTTGTTTCATTTCCAGTCGATATCTGTATAATTTCCCTTGTATTCTTCCAGTACTTTTAGAGTTCTTGAGATGGTATTTCTTTCCATCAAAAAAAAAAAAAAAAAAAGGGGGAGAAGCGAATGGGAATCCTTTTCACTTTTCAGGAAAGGGAAACGACGCTTAGTTGTTCGGCAAAAGTTTGAACTTTTAAGGGTCCACGTGGCTCTTTCCGAAGCTCTTATTTTACTTTTCTGTAAGAGAAAACTATTGAGACGGCTGTTTGTCTGTCCGTCCTCACTTTTTCTGTCTGCGCTCAGATCTTGAAAACTGCCAAGGCTAGAGGGCTGCAAATTGGTATGTTGATCATCCACCCTCCAATCATCAAACATACCAAATTGCAGCCCTCTAGCCTCAGTGGTTTTTATTTCATTTAAGGTTAAAGTTAGCTATGATCATACGTCTGGCACCGTTATATGTGCTTACCCCGAGTGGCGTCTTCAGTTAAAGCACAAGAGACATTGATTGCTTCTGAAGCGGCCCTTCTCATTCCTCTTTATAAAGACTCCACTTTTATTTTTTACGTCTTTGAAACCGGTTTTGGAAAGACCGTAAAAATTTTTTCCCTTATTTATTCCGTAAGTGTCTAAATGGATCTGAAGTTCAAACTTCAGGATTGCTTACGCGAAAAGGTATCCTGAATGGAGCTTTCCAGTAGAGTAAGTAAATGATGACGCACTCCAAATACACTACTGACACCGTTTTAGATCGGAACGTTCCGCCTACTTTTGATTCATTCAGAGACAGTCCCGGTAAATTATTCTTTCACAAAATATATCCTTGTTGCAGGACGCACCTTGCAAGGCCATAATGTATTTCCTTAATCAACAAAAAACATCACCTTACACTGGCTCATTTCATACATAGTTACTCTTCTTAGAGAGGCAGTGCCGTCAGTGCATCTCATGCGGTGCACTGTAGGCATTACTTAAGGGTCTTTGCAGCGTCCCCTCCTCCCCTAACTGCAACCTCTTTCATTCCTTTTGCTGTACCTCTGTTCATATTCTCTTCCCTTCATCTAATTTTCCACCCTTTCCTAACAATTGTTTCAACACTGTTTTCACCGCTGAATGAGCTCACGGGTCCCAGCGCTTGGCTTTTGTCCTAAACTCATATTCAAATCCAATAACCGTTTACTTTCCATCAATCCTATTGGTAATTGCAATACGCCTGGGAAGGCAAGTGATGCTGTTTTGATGTTGTTTATGTCTCTAAAACATCTTTAATTCTATTTTATAGCCAAGCTTTGTAATTTGCCTAACCCTAATATCATTGCATTGAAAAGAAAATAATTACAAAGTTACGTGTATGACGAATGATTTGCAACAATTATACCGTCACGAAGTAAATGGGTCTCGCCAACTTCGCTTAAGTCATTTAGTATCATTTGTATATATAGATATATGTATGTATATATATATATATATATATATATATATATATATATATATATATATATATATATATATATAGAATCTGCTCACTTTTACCAGATACATATGTAATTGTAATAGCCACAATGCCCTCTTAACTTAAGAGGGCATTGTGGCTATTACAATTACACACACACACACACACACAAACACACACACACACACACACACACACACACACATATATATATATATATATATATATATATATATATATATATATATATATATATATATATATATATATATACATACAGCAGTTTCCATAAAAGTAGAGTGCACAATGAACGCAACATGTTACATTATGTACCCACTTCCGCTGAACTACGTTTGAACGTGTGTGCAGTAAACTTCCATAACATCAGCTATTCCAGACAAAATGCACAGACTCCTTAGCACTAATATGTTGACTTATTTGGAAAAAACTTTCTTTGCTTTTTGTGAGGAAAATCAAAGTTGATTTTTTTGTGTCTGTTTCTCACAAGACATCCAAAGCTACCCTTTAACGAATTTGTGGACTTCGTGCATCTCTACGTGATATTTAACACTATAGTCCCAGTAGTTGTAAGTTAAGGTAAGTATATCTTAGTTTAACCAGACCACTGAGCTGGTTAACAGCTCTCCTAGGGCTGGCCCGAAGGATTAGATTCATTTTACGTGGCTAAGAACTAACTGGTTACCTAGCAACGGGACCTACAGCTTATTGTGGAATCCAGACCATATTATGACGAGAAATAAATTTCTATCACCAGAAATAAATTCCTCTAATTCTTCATTGGCCGGTCGGAGAATGCGGGCCCAGCAGAGTGCTAGCCGAGAACGATACCAACCCGTCCAATGAGGCACTAACTCATTGTATAAAGCTGCATAATAGGCTACCACTATTCTATTTCTAGCCGAGAGCTCTACCCACCCCTCCAATGAAGTACTATAGTGAATGACTGTAATATAAGAGAGGGTCAACACAGCAAATCCCAACTCCTAGGCCTCGATACCTTCGTTCTCTCTTCTCAGAGAGTGGCCAGTGGTCCCAGGCTGGATATCATCGAATGCTAAACTTGCACCTTGCCTTTTATGCAGAAGTTTCCATTACACTTTAGTGGAAGTCTGCAGAGCAGTCTATCGTGTTTACAGGGTCCAACTTCGCCTTTCATTCATTTTCAAAAGGGAGGGTGAGTAACAGTCTCTTAGTTTTTCCTAGTCACGCTACCTCTCTCTTCCTTTTATAAATTATTTAATCACATTATCTATAAAATTCACAGCAATTCTCATTTTCCCACCATTCGTACAAAGTACCCCACCCACTTGCCTGCGAGAAACAATGGCTGCCACTGAGCCTTTCTCCGTACGAACAGTCACCACTTCGTCTGACCTTCAGAACCTCTCCTTCCAACATTCAATCGGAACCTTTTCTCCTTGATAACGGGTTCAAACTTTTTCACTCTCCCAAAAATGTTTATACATAAATAATTTCACTTTTCCAATGGCATGCATACCCGAACGAGGTCGCGATTCTGAAATCCATTTGGCAGTTCTACGCGCTTGTTCGTGCCTTGGTAAGCTATACTTTTAGACAAAAATGGCAAACTCAGTAACATGTTCAAGACGTGTCTATCCGGAGCGATGGGTAATGGTTTAGAGAGAGAGAGAGAGAGAGAGAGAGAGAGAGAGAGAGAGAGAGAGAGAGAGATGGGGTTTTATTTCGTCTAATAATATGTCAAATTGAAGCTTCCGTTCGTTTCATTAAGTGTTCAAACTGGATGAGATAAAATGCAGAAGAAGTATGGATGATAACGCGGGGATGTTTGGGAAAGACGAAATCACACAGAGGTTTCTATGGGTCTTGCTACCCTGTAATAATATTCCAATTATTATTCTTGAATCAATTAGAGATTGAATTGTTAATAACAATCAAGGGTAGCTTACAGTAACGACCCCTGTACTGTAAGAAAAATAAAGATTCATGTACATGATTTCTTAGACAGGTCAAGCAATAGTAAATCTGGTGGAAGAATGATTAGATATAGAGAACTTTGTCAGAATCCCCCCACACCCATATCGAATTCCACGAGCATCAAGGCAAAGCCTCTCGTAAAGACTTCACTGCAGCTATTTTTCAAATGGGGAATAATAGGAGGTTGGCTCGTATATTCGACGAAAATGGCGGCTGACTTAGTATCACCTGAAGACGAGTTGCAATAACATTATATTCATGTAACAATAGAAGCATGGAGAGAGAGAGAGAGAGAGAGAGAGAGAGAGAGAGAGAGAGAGAGAGAGAGAGAGAAAGAGAGAGAGAGAGAGAGAGAGAGAGAGAGCATTAGATAAATGATTCCACATTAAATGGATGATGATTACTTCATTGAGCCCTTTAATTATAATATATGGTATACCTAAAGGAATACTTGATCTCTCTGGTCTGTCCATTCATATTGCTTATTTTCTCATCAGTTAACAGGTAAAGCGAAATTTGTTGCTAGAGAGAGAGAGAGAGAGAGAGAGAGAGAGAGAGAGAGAGAGAGAGAGAGAGAGAGAGAGAGAGAGAGAGAGATTTTAAGCTTGCGTTCAATTAAACCTCATCTTAAAAAAGAAGATTTAGGCCTAAAGAACTACGACATGTTAAATAAACTAGAATAACAGAAATTGCATGAAGGTCAGGTAAGCGGCTCCCTTGCTTACTCAGCTGAAGACAAGCGCTGCCAGGCAGTGAAACGTTTACTCTTTTCTATGCCTACGTATTCTGTTATTCACAGGATCATTTGGGCTAAGCAGCTGGAGCTATAGCATCTTACGGAGATGGTCATGTCAATAAGAATTTAGAGGAGAAGGTTTCGAAGTGGTAGTGAATAAATATGGAAGGACCGCCCCTCGTCCTGCCTTTAAGCACTTCTTAGACACTCCTTGTCTGAAAGAAATGTCAGACAATTCGATAAGTGACGGAAAAAAGTAAAGCTAAGTATACCTAAGTTTAACCAGACCGCTCAGCTGATTAACAGCTCTCCTAGAGAGGGCTGGGCCGAAGGATGGGACTCATTTTACGTGGCTAAGAACCAATTGCTTACCTAGCAACGGGACCTACAGCTTATTGTGGAATCCGAACCACATTATACCGAGAAATGAATTCCTATCACCAGAAATAAATTCCTTTAACTCCTCGTTGGCCGGTCGGAGAATCGAATGCGGGCCCTGCAGAGTGCTAGCCGAGAACGATATCGACCGGTCCAACGAGGAACTGATAAGTTTTGAATGTCGTTTTTTTTTAATGTATATAGATTTATTACTTCTATATATAAAACATAGGTTATTTTTAGGCGGTTAATTTAATGATTTAATCCTATTTGACTACCGATCGTTAGGGAGGGTAGGGAAACTTTCCTTAATAAATCTAGTATCTCGGCTTGAGATTCCTCGACACTCGAGATGTTAACCTGTAGAAAAAAAGGGAACAGTTCAACTTCATAGCTTTACATAAACATGCAAATATGCGCCGAAGTTTCTTCGGCACAATCAAGTTTTCTGTACAGCGTACAATCAAGGCCACCGAAAATAGATCTATCTTTAGGAAGGTCTCGGTATAATGCAGTATGAGCCCAGGCCCATGAAACTCTCAGCCGTAGCCAGAAGCACGAATATGGCTAACTTTAACCTTTATTAAAATTGAAACTACTGAGGCTAGAGGGATGCAATTTGGTATGTTCGATGATTTGCAGCCCTCTAGCCTCAGTAGTTTTTAAGATCTGAGGGCGGGCAGAAAAAAGTGCGGCCGGACAGACAAAGCCGACACAATAGTTTCCTTTTCAGAAAACTGAAAAATAGACTGACCAGAGTTCTGTTTAATCTCACAGAATTCGACAACACTGACGCCGTCTTGCTCTTCCGAACTCAGTCTTTATGGACATTATGATGATCCTTTAATAATTTGTTATTCGAAGTCTTTAAACTACATAATGTCAACTTAAGGTCTGAAATGTTATCCTTTAACCAAAACTGTCTCTGGTAGAAGGTAGAGCCTTTTTCTCCATGAAAAAAGCAATAAACGAATATATACTTGGCTATGATGGCGAATGTGGGTCTTTTCCAGCTCTAGTAGAAATGTATCTGAATTTGACAGAAATAAGTGCGTACGAACGGGACTAAACATATACCTTTCTTCGTGGTCAGGTAAATATCGTTACCCTCGTTCGGATACCCCGAACCTGAGATCGAGTACTATAGGCAGGGCATCTAAAAAAACTTAATTTCTTCCCAATTTAGTTATAGGCTTCGTGGTGACAAATCGTTTCCAAAAATGTGAAGAAATAAATAAATTACGAGGGCATTGTGGTTAATATATATACAGTATATATATATATATATATATATATATATATATATATATATATATATATATATATATATATATATATATATATATTTATATATATATATATATATATATATATATATATATATATATTTATATATATATATATATATATATATATATATATATATATATATATATATATATATATATATATATATATATTGTTGCGGTCTAAGAATGGACATTCTAATGTAGCAGTGGACGAGTGGCATGTGGGTTCTCTTCGAAGGAACTCACCCGAGCAGCAGGAACGCTAGGGTTGTTTCCACTTCGAAGGAGTGGTGGGCAAATGAAAAATGAAGGTAAACTTTCAGTTTTATATTATTACTTAAGGTTTTACACTTTTCCACCCAAGATGGCTGCTACGGAGTCTTGCCATTGCTAAAGTCTACAGTGGTCACGTGAGGGCACTGAAGTCTATGGGAATTTTGGTTTTACACTTTTCCACCCAAGATGGGTGCTTCGGAGCCTTACCATTGCTAAAGTCTATAGCGGTCACGTGATGGCACTGAAGTCTATGGGAATTTTCACCAGCTGTGAGACAGAATAACGCTATGATCCTTTGCAATTAACTCGTGCTTTATGCTGTCTGCCCTTTCACCTAGAGTCTCTCCTTTAAGCATGATTAGAAGTACATAATATCTCAAACACGTCATTCTTAGCGTGACGACACAGTTTCGGCATCCAGCATACATATTCTTGCTTCATACAGGTGTATTCATCGATCTAACCGCTGACGAATCTCGGTTGGTTTGCCCAGTGAGATTGCGAACATCCTTCTCTCGGGTCAGTGGTGTAAACTAAGGTTTCTGTAATCACAGCCAAATGATGTTCTAAGGATACAAGTTCTCACGGGCCAGTAGTGTCGCCTTTAGCGTTTCTTCAACAGCTACTATTGGCTAAGCGTTTCTTTAATCGCTCCCATTTAATTAGGCGTTTCTTGAATCACTGTTATTATCTAACTGCACACTCATGCAAGATCGCTCTCCTTCCCAGGATCCCTTTTACAACCTTGAATGTCAGCAATCATCAACATCTCTTTTATTAAAGGAAATGTCATTCAACGAATTTTCTAATCACTGTCAAGTGTTGCCGAAAAACATGCACACTCTCGATACCCATGATCCCAGTTGGACGCACATACACACACGCACACACACACATACATATATATATATATATATATATATATATATTATATATATATATATATATATATATATATATATATATATATATATATATATATATATATATATATATATATATATATATATATATATATATATATATATATATATATATATATATTTGCAGGCCTGGCCTGGGGTTGGTCTATCTGGCTCTAATCACAATCTAAAACACGTCTGACTGGCTTGGCCAAATCCATAAAAAGAAGTAAGTTAACAGTAGGGTCAATGGTTCTTAAAGAAAGCAAGACTTCACTAATTTGATTTTTATTACAAAGACCAGAGGGATATTGCAAAAGGGAGCTCCTCACTAGCTCCTTGACACTGTTATTACGTTAATCACAAATCAAGTAGTGCAAATAGCATAGGCTTTACGATCAATGATGGGAATTCTTATCTAGGGAATTAGTCCTAATATGAAAGAAACCACACTATGGTAGGGACCTCTAAAAGTAAGTAAATATACAGGAACTCTGCCACGTAGACAGGTAAATCTTCAGGTATTAATCTTGAAGTGTACTTCCATATTCGGAATTCAGGAATTGGCACCATGGACGAACAGGTAGGCACAGAGCATCGAAACTCCTGTTTTGCGAGACAAATTCACTGTCACTTGGTTTGCAAGGGAAACACTTCCACGTTCGCTTAGCGGGTGTTGAAGGCTGAGAGGGAAACAATTTAGAATAGTAAATTCTATGAGATGCTGTCGTTACTTGAAATAAAAACATTTGACACTTCACTTATTGTCTCAGAACTCCAAGGGATGTAAATATTAGAAATCCAAACTGTATCTTTTCCTGCAGGACGTGTTATCTTGAGGCGTAGGCCAGACTGTAATTAGTTAAGGCAAGGGACTTTGGTGGGACTATGTTAGCACGACAAAGATTGACTAGGTCAGAAGGAGAGAGGGTTATCAGTGACAACCTGGCAATGACTCTACTCTGCGTCTGGCTGGTAATCAACTCCTCCCTTGACCCTTCGTTAAGTCACCCTACTTCGAGTGGATAAAAAGTGGATCTTAAGATTAAGTACTTAGAGGTTAAGTTCCTATCTATCTCACAGCCCAACTATGCCCCCCATGCCCATAATGGCCTAGCTACTCCCATATCACGTGATGGGGGTGAAAGGGGGGCCCCTATTGTCCACCCCAGGTCAGCTGAGGTGGAAGGCTATCCCTACATGAGTGAAACACAGGCGCTAACCTCTTTTCTCGAGTTCAAAATGCGCTTTGTCCTGTCTCACCAGCCATGTTTTCTTGGCCCTACAGTCAAATGACAGGTGAAAATGCTTCACAGGATAAATTACTCACTGGCTGCTAGATGAGCGAGGGATAAATTCTTAAGAATATATATATATATATATATATATATATATATATATATATATATATATATATATATATATATATATATATATATGTATGTATATATATATATATATATATATATATATATATATATATATTCATATGCGATTCTGTGTATCAGTCCTTAATTTTTCAACAGTCATAGTAAAAACATCGTCAGTGTCGTCTGAGAATCATGAATTCATAATGATTTACTGGAATGTAAAATAATTTCTATAACAGATGAGCTAATCACTGCTCGCACTTCGAATGACAAGGAAACGGAAATTTGAAAAAAAGAGAAAGTAGATATTTGAAATAGAATAATCTTTACTACTATTTTAGGATTTAGTTTTACGAAATAAAGTCCTAAATATCTTTAATATCATTATGTTAACTAACTTTCCAACAACAAACATTTGCACTAATGCATTAAGGTAATGTAATTTACATATAATTAATAGTTACCTAACTTTTTTTTATAATGAATTATGGTTTTACTTTCCAATCTTCGTATCAAATGCAAGCACAGATGAAAAAGACCGCCGCATTGCTTGCTGAAGGAATACGTAGCGCTAATTAACTCAAGCACAGGCCTCACTGGAAAGTAATCTCTAATTGCAACGACATGAGGCCATTACTACTCCTTTGCCATCAAGACTATACTTTGCAAGAGTAAGGAGACAGCAACTGGAGCCAGACTATCGTCGCTTCAATTCCAGGCAAAGCAGTGCTTGCGCAATCAGACTTCCCGTAGCTCAAGAGTCCAATTTGGGACCCCACTGCTGAGAACTCGATCGCTCTTTAGACGTCTGTTTACTGCAGCGCCACTGAACTTGAAGACTGACAACGGCTTGGGTGATTACGTTCCCAGAGTTTCCGAACGGTTTTGGAAATGACTCATGCAAACTGGGACGATCGACGAACGAAAACCTTCAAAGGTTTTAGCCTAAATTTGCTAAAGATGAATATACTTTTATTTTTCTTCTATTATAGAGACTATGCAAGATTTAATTTTCATATTTTGTAAAAGAAACTAAACTAAATCGAATAGTTTTGGTTCCCATAACTGATTTTTAATGCATTGCGGATTGTTGAAAGCTTTGTTTTGTATAGCTTATCCACGTACGGGGAGCGAAAGATCCCCAAGAAGAATTTGAGAGAGGCATCGAAAGGAAATAATGAAAGTTCAGGGATGAACCTATCAATAAGGGCTGACTCCTAGAGTACGTTCTGGCGAAGGAAGAACCCGCCTAGAGAGAATGCGTTGAGTAGTTCTTGAGTTTTTGAAACTGGATGTTCTGAAATAGGCGAGAGTAGAAGTCACTGTTGACGATATGAACAAGTAAAAAATGCGCCGAGGCGCAATCGAGTTTTCTGCACAGCGTATAACCAACGTCACCGAAAATAGGTCTATCTTACGGTGGTTTCTGTATAATGTGTATGAACCCCCATGATACATTAACCACGGCCCGGTGGTGGCCTGCCCTATATCGTTGCCAGACGCACGATTATGGCTAACTTTAACCTTAAATAAAATAAAAACTATTGAGGAGTCTAGAGGGCTGCAATTTGGTATGTTTGATGATTGGAGGGTTCATGATCTACGTACCAATTTGCAGCCCTCTAGCCTCAGTAGTTTTGAAGATCTGAGGGCGGGCAGAAAAAGCGCAGAATGGCTAAAGAGATTTGTAAAGTGTTTGTGGATGAGTGAAAGGTGTTGACCGATGTATTGCAAGATTTGTATTCAAAAAGTATTCACGACAGATAATAGAATGACTGATAGTTTAGGAAATACGTAGTATTTTCCTTGATTCTACTGTTAAAGAATTTATATATATATATATATATATATATATATATATTTGTGTGTGTGTGTGTGTGTATTTATAATCCAGTCCTGCTGACGCCGCCGAGAGAGGTGGGGAAACTGGACCTCAACTGGAAAAAGAACATGGAAATGGAAAGAATCCTAAATAATCTTTCCTTATTCCTGAGAAGCTTTCCAGAAGAGAAAAAGAAGTATAGACTGATTCCAAGTCTTGATAAGATAACATCTGTGGACAATGCCATTACTTCAATAGAAATATATATATA
>JANJGK010000023.1:127133-149633 GCA_039081455.1 Macrobrachium rosenbergii
CAAATTGAATTTTCCTTTAAGTTTTCAGTAAGTCATGTCTTTGATCACCCTGCCGTTGTGTTGGATGATATTCAAAGTATAAATAGTAATGACAACCAGAGCTCTTTTGACAGACTGACGATTGAACGACGTTTTGCAAATGTCATATTTTATCGTGCGACTGCTATATATAGAGTAAATATTTTCTTGCACGTTTCACGGAGACCTGAATCTAGAATATCGGTTACTTAATGTATGTATTACAAGGAAACCTTTTTAAAAGAAGTTTCACGATTTTTCTTCATTCTAGAGTTTTCGACAATTCAGGTATGCAAGTTGTTTTCTACTAATTATCAGCCAAAAGATAATGTTATGATTTTACAGAGAGAGAGAGAGAGAGAGAGAGAGAGAGAGAGAGAGAGAGAGAGAGAGAGAGAGAGAGAGAGAGAATATTAACATTTTACCTCATTTATTTCTAAAGGTATATATATGTGTGTGTATATATATATATATATATATATATATATACACACACATATATATATATATATATATATATATATATATATATATATATATATATATATATATATATATACACAGTATATTTGTATAAGTGAAATCAGACACCGCTTGAACAGTGAGTCCCCAAGAAGCGACGAAACAAAGCAAGAGTTTGAGAAAGAACAAAAAAATAAAAATAAGCAAAATACGGAGAAGGGGCCATTGACAAATGACTGCCAACTCAAAACGAAAGTGCGTCGTCACATAAAATTTCCATCTGAAAAGTATTCACCATAAACTTCCTTTTTTTTTTAGAAAAGTTTCTTAGAAATCAACAGTTTTAGCTCGTATGGAAAAGTGAGATGTAGCACTGCGGAATTTCTCGCGTCGGGAAGACAATCCGAAAAGTTAGAAGGTGAAAAGGAGTGACTGACAGTTGAGGAAAAAGTTGCACAGGGTATACAAGAAAATAAAGGGAAAACTGCCAGGGAAGAAACTGTCTGGTTACACAGGATATATAAGGAAATAAAGCAAAAACTGTCAGGGACGAAACTGTCCGCACAGTACGAGTGGCGTCAATACGTGTGTGGTGCGATATCACGTATGTGAACAAAATCGACACAAACAAAATTTCAGCAAACTCTGTCTTTCACTGAATACATTACTCTCCAGGATGGATCCAGGGAAAATCTTTCAGATCATCACAAACAGCACTTTGCTCGGTAAGTTGTACTGGGGCTGATTTAAGTTACTGTGTAAATGATTATCATACTTTCAGATGTTAATTTTTCGTGACGTGAAGAATTCCACGAAGGTGTTCTTTGTGATCTCAAACAACTGACAGACGTTGCTTCTGTCGTTTCTCCAAGAAGCTGCACTATGGGATATAACTGCTCATATATACAGTATATATATATATATATATATATATATATATATATATATATATATATATATATATATATATATATATATATATATATATATATATATATATATATATATATATATATATATATATATATATAAACACCGTATCGTGCTTCTCAGGTGTCAATAGAAGCATCTACGGCAATACTCTTGTTTAGAAAGATTTTTTGTCTTTTTAAACAAGAGTATTACAGTGGATCCTTCTATATATATATGTATATATATATATATATATATATATATATATATATATATATATATATATATACATATATATATATATATATATATATATATATATATATATATATATATATATATATATATATATATACTGTAGACTAAATTAGTGAAAAGAGAAATTGCTCAGTATGATCATTTAGTTTATGACGTCTTCTGATGGCTACTGTTTCTATTCAAGTATTTCATAGGTGTTTCTAAAGCTATCCTGTTTGCTGTCTCGCTTCTGATGAATTGATGGGGCAAGAAGCTGGAAATGGATTCCCCCCTGGAGGGATTCACTTTAGATGTTGCTTATTTAGAGTCCGTCAAGTTAAATATTGTTTTTCTCACCTGCTAATACTCAGTTCAACGGATTTCTGCAAATGATTAAGCTTCTAACACTAACTTCATATAATCCAATTGTATCTGATTCAGTGCACTGAAAAATGCATCTCAATTTTGATAGACTTTCTTCTCGCTTTTGACACGAGGCTAAAATATTAGAAAAATTCACTTTGAATGTAGCAGGTTTTAAATCTCTCGTACTAAAAAAAAAAAATTGTCTCCTTACTTTTCCGCTGACTGAAAAATGTAACTTTCTAAATCACTGTAGTTTTCAGAAACACGACACTAAAAAGAAACATTTGACTACTTACAGCTCAGTAGAGCAAGAGTAAAGCTTCCGTTTCTTTATGACTTCTTTTTTATTTGCAACGCGGTTTTGACGATGGGCATGAGTTGAAGGTCAGAGTTCACAGCTTACTAATTTATCCAGGAATGTAGCGCCTGGCATCAACCAGGTGGAAACAGAGATTAAACGCAATCACTTGTGTTCGTTGGCAGATGGAAGACTCTATACGTATGAATCGGTACCACATAGGACAGGACTGAAGTTAAGATACGTGTGGCTGAGAGCTGACGGTGCAATGCGTATGATGATGACGATACATTTAATATAATAATAATAATAATAATAATAATAATAATAATAATAATAATAATAATAATAATAATAAAGGAGATACATGCACAAAAGATGTCCGCCCTCAGATCTTAAAACCTACTGAGGCTAGAGGGCTGCAAATTGGTATCTTGATCATCCACCCTCTAATCATCAAACATACCAAATTGTGGGCCTCTAGCCTCCTCAGTAGGTTTTATTTTACTTAAGGTTAAGGTTAGCTATGATCGCGCGTCTGGCAGCGCTTTCCGGAGGCGTCGCCGACGCACCTTCACTTGACCGCATCTGGGGAGCAACTGAGCGCTAACCGGTCGTAGCTGGGAGTGTCATACAACATTATACGCTGTACAGGAAACTCGATTGTGCCGAAGAAACTTCAGCGCTTTGTTTACTGTTTTCTTTTTTTTTTTGCTTTCCAATATTAATCTCTGTTCTTTTCACGTAACCAAATGATCTGAGAACATCCTCCCTCCAACGGTAACCTGTATATGATAATGCAAAGTCCATCACTGTACTCTCGTGCAATTTCTTTTTTAACAATATATAGAAAATGGAGACTTGAAATGATTATAGACGTCGATTCTGTGAGCATTTCAGTATTGAAATCCTAGCCTTTTTTTATGTGGTCACTTGAAAAAAAAGACATGATAACATAATGCAGTATTTGTATATTTATTAATTGTTCCTGCATGTCATATATTCATTTGACGCGGGTTCTAAAAATGTTCCACAAAATGTAGACGGTGCCCTCCTTGGACCGTGGCTACCTGATTTCATGCGATTGAGCTGGAAATCGAAGAGGTGTGGATGTGAGAAAGGAATACCTTAGTGAAAAGAACGAGGCTGAAAGCGCCGTCAGCAGCTCCTTATCTTCAAACCGACTGAAAGTCAGATATTCCAAATAGCGATTCTTGCTTGTTTCATGTCTATTAGCTTCTGTAAGGTATCATTTGTTATTATAGATTAATTTTAAGTTAAGTATACCTTAGTTTAACCAGACCACTGAGCTGATTAACAGCTCTCCTAGGGCTGGCCCGAAGGATTAGATTTATTTTACGTGGCTAAGAACCAATTGGTTACCTAGCGAGAAATAAATTTCTATCACCAGAAATAAATTCCTCTCATTCTTCATTGGCCGGTCGGAGATTCGAACTCGCGGCCAGCAGAGTGCTAGCTGAGAAAGGAACCCACTCACCCAACGAGGAACTATAGAAATGGTGCTGAACTGATGACTTCAGTTTAGAAGTTACTAATTAAACCCACATTGAATTTCGTCAGAGCTGGATTGGTCAATATATAGAATGACGTCAGCGGGATATCAACAATTTACTATGGAGCCAACGGAGTTTGTAATCTATACAACACCTGAAGGAAAAGATGTTTCGTTGAGACTTCTTTGCGGTTATTAGGAAACTGCCTTGACGTAGATAAAACTATATTTTTAAATCCATTTTTAAAGAATGATGAAAGTCGGAAAAACACAGGACTTTGGAATAGCTGTTCATTAAAAGACAAAGGTTCAATTCAGATTTCAAAACGCAAAAATCAAATCTACCTTATCACAAACACTAATAAACGAGTACAAACAAATAGTACAGCTTATGTCCCCCAAATCTTGTTGGAAATGATTTCGGTTCACTGAGTTTGTCAGTGTTGTTGGAAGCCGAGGTTGGTCCCTGTACGAAGCGTAGAAATCTCATTAAAGGTTCTTATCCGAGCTCCAGAGTTTGGCAGTTTGAGCTTAAAGCCCGATATACGATCAGCTTCTGCGAAAACTTAATATTCCCCAAGCTTACTTCTTATTAACTGCCCAATTCAAGAAATTTGCTGTGTCTAGTAGAAACTCTTAGTGCCTTTTTAATCTTGTTTGGGTTTCCGATTATGATTTTGGGGTGTTCCTAGTTATCAACTGACGCAAAATACGACGCATACTTTCAGATAATACAAATGTTTTCATATATTCACCGATTCAGTGCTATTGTCGGTGTTCAAATCTACTTCCTTTGGTTAGAATTTAAAGGTAGTCTTGAGCAGAGCAGGTAGGTACAGTATTGAAATGCTCCTGACTTCAAAATCCTACCACAGAACTTGCGAAAGCAGAATTCAAACGCAAAGAAATAATTAGCAGCAGCACAGCGACAGTTAGCTGAGCTACGTGCAGTATTTAGATCAGGTCATTAATCTATTAATTAAAACTGATGTTGCTTACGTTAACTGTTTAAACTTAAAAACTCGTTTTTCCGGCCCTCAGCCCTCTCTCGTTAGCATATTACTGTAAGATAGACGTAGCTTCACTCTAGGTAATTTTATAATGTGGATATTGTAATGACATTCCACTGTCCTATCTAGAGATTCCTTCATCAGTTCAAACCCTTCACTTGAGTTGAGTGATACCACAAAGACAGCCCACAGTTTCATCTCTCATGTTAAGTTTCAAAATAAGAGGTTGAGAGGACACGCGACAGTACAACATTATTATTTAAAATGCAGTATGAGCTTTCATTACCACAAATGTAAAAATTTGTCAAAAGCTATTTTTCAATCAATTAAAACGGTTCGGGAATTGAAACTGATGAGTAATATTTACGCAGCTGTGGATCTCTCTTAATGATCTTGCTGAAAATGATGCAACTAAACATTTGTCAGTCGTACAAGATTTACTTCAACATGTTCGCAGCAACTTGTCTTTTGTCGATCTTATTATTCTTCAAATTCTTGTTAACAATAACATTTCTAACCATATTGCTAGTATCCAGCGTTGTCATAGTATAAAATTACAAAACCTTGGTATCCTCCTTCCTCATTTTAACCATAGTGTGAGTTCAGTTTTTAATGTGTCCTCTTAAGCATTGTCAAAACGAGAAGAATTATTATTATCTCTGGTACTGGGCTTCTGCATGCCTAGCTATAAACCTAATTACACCATTTTTTTTTTACCTTTAGAATCACTATTCCGTAGGTTGATGAATCAACCTTTCAATATTGGTATTAGTAAATTACAATCACAACTATCGTATGTTTCTCAAGAAGCTTTTAGAAAACTGACTACCGATTGGACACCTTTTATTTTAAGAGAACTGACTTGAATATTCTGAAGAATTTGGCCCCCCCCAAAAAAAAAAAAACGAAAATTTGGTCATTACTAAACCTGATAAGGGTAAAAGCACTGTTATCCTAAACACAGATGATTATATCAGTAAAATGGCGTATACTCTCAGTGATGGAAGCAAGTTTCAAAAAATCGGTAACCTTGACTGTAAACATATATTTAAAGTTGAAGATAAAATCAAGAGATTTTTAAAAGAACTTAATACCAAAAATATCATCAATAAAGACACTTATGAAGATTTAAATGGCTTCGGTACGTCGTTTGGAGTCTTATATGGTCTACCTAAAATATACAAAGACGGAATTCCAATGAAACCAATATTGTCATCAGTCCATGCTCCTAACTATAAATTAGCCAAGTATTTAGTATCATTATTAGAACAGTCTACTTCTAACCAGCACACTTTAAAAACTCTGAAGAGTTCAAATCATACACATTATGCCAAGACTCTGATTTATATATGACCAGTTATGATGTTGAGTCATAATTTACAAATGTCCCAGTGGATGAAACAATTGAGGTTATTTTAGATAAAATTCTCACTGAACCCAGTGACACTTACTGTAATTATGATCACTGTCTTTTTAAGAAATTGTTGGAGTTAGCAGTGATGGACACAGCTTTTATTTCTAATGGTTGTTTGTACAAGGGTCAAAACTCTGATAACAGCAATAAAATTTAAATAGCAGGAATAACAGCAAATAATAACATGACGATATTATCAATAGTTACCTCGATGTTGTAAAATACAAAGTGATTGATGTCTGCAACTGACATTGTAGAATATTCGTAACACAATGGTAGTTGCTTCGCACAAGGTAAAAAGCAAGACACCCAAAACTATTTAAAACAGAGAATAGGTTATTGTTTTGAATTTGCCCCTTTTCTAAGAGTAGGAAAATCAAGAGCGATAAACAGTTAGTATGAACAGTTAGTATAAACAGTAATGTGTCTTAGCATATCTTGAGTGAAAACTGAATTACTTAGCAATGTGCATTGCTATTTCAGTATTAGCTCTTTAATCCTGCATTATTCATCTTCGCATTCCTACCCTTAGGAAAGAAAGGAAGTGAGGGTTTGTGCAGTCTCAGGGCCTATTCCAAGGATGCACCATTGCCTAAAAAATATAATGTGTGAGTAAAATCCCCATCCCAAAAGGCACCTGAATTTCAAAGCAAATCTAGCATTCAAAAAATTCCCTTACTTTTCGTTTTCCTTAAACCAAACTCATGCATTGAATCCTCCAGCAATATGTAAATAATTGACAAAATATAAGAATTTAGGAGAGAAATATTCATAAATAAAAAGTCTGTCTTCTATGTTATGAGAGTGTCTGCACGAAAGTCAAATAGAAATACCTAAAAACTCACCTTACAGTTAGATAAAAATATTCTCTTTCAGCTACAATAACAATAATATATATATATATATATATATATATATATATATATATATATATATATATATATATATATATATATATATATATATATACATATTACATATATACATAAAATATACTGTGCGTATATATATATATATATATATATATATATATATATATAAATAATATAAATATATATATATATATATATATATATATATATATATATATATATATATATATATATATATATATATATATATAGTGAGGATTGAGAGGGGTTCTATCAACCGGTAGACATCAGTAGGTTAGGGTGAAGGATCAGTCCATTATTCCTTTTCAAAGTCCTTTATTGTTGCTGCGACGTTTCAGGACTAAAGTCCCATTTTCAAGCTAAAAAAATAGAAGTTAAAAGTTACAATAACAACTCAGACTAAAATTAAGTTTAAAAAAAATACATATTTACAAATAATATAAAAGTAAAGTACATAGGATAGGGAGGAGTAACTACCATATGGTGCTGAAGGCACAGACCGAGTGACTATTCGGGCTGGGTTCAGCTTCGACTCAAACTCACGAGAGATACAGAGGTGTTGAGGGATACTGGGTGTTTAACTGTGGAACTAGTTGTTTAATAAAGATTGATTCCAAGATTGCTAAATATTGTTCGTTAGGAGTTTGGCCTATAATTTTTAAATCTTTGTAGTTTATGTCATATTTGCATTTCTTTGCATGTTCTCGTATACATGAAAATTCAGGATTAGTCAATTTGACGCCTGTTCTATAGCTAACGCCTCGATGAGAGTCCAATCTCACTTTGAGTAACCTCTGTGTGGAGCCGACGTACTTCCCAAGATTGCATCTAGGGCAATTGAATAGATATACGACTCCTGAGGTCATTTAGTGGATCGAGTTTCTCCGTATGTTTAAACAGAGATCTAATACTCATTGGGTTGCAGGGTATTAGCTTTAATTCAATGGCAGGTAAAAACAAAATTACGATTATATGCAAGTGTCCCATTTATTCATGACCTAAATTTCTATCGTGAATTGAAGTTGTTAGTCGAGAAATTTCTACCTGCCATTGCATTAAAGCTAATACCCTGCAACCCAATGAGTATTAGATCTCTGTTTAAACATGAGAAACTCGACCCACTAATGACCTCAGGAGTCGTATATCTATTCAATTGCCCTAGATGTCACTCAAAGTGAGATTGGACTCTCATCGAGGCGTTAGCTATAGAACAGGCGTCAAATTGACTAATCCTGAATTTTCATGTATACGAGAACATGCAAAGAAATGTAACTATGACATAAACTACAAAGATTTTAAAATTATAAGCCAAACTCCTAACGAACAATATTTAGCAATCTTGGAATCACTCTTTATTAAACAACTAGTTCCGCAGTTAAACACCCAGTCTTCCTCAACACCTCTGTATCTCTCGTGAGTTTAAGTAGAAGCTGAACCCGGCCCGAATAGTCCATTCGGTCTGTGCCTTCAGCACCTTATGGTAGTTACTCCTCCCTATCCTTTGTACTTTACTTTTATATTATTTGTAAATATGTATTTTTTTAAAACTTAATTTTAGTCCGAGTTGTTATTGTAACTTTTAACTTCTATTTTTATAGCTTGAAAATGGGACTTTAGTCCTGAAACGTCGCAACAACAATAAAGTACTTTGAAAAGGAATAATGGACTGATCCTTCACCCTAACCTACTGATGTCTACTGGTTGATAGAACCCCTCTCAATCCTCACTATATATATATATACATATATATATATATTATATATATATATATATATATATATATATATATATATATATATATATATATATATATATATATATATATATATATATGCACAGTATATTTTATGTATATATGTAATATGTACAGGTGTGTATATATATATGTATATGTAATATATTTATTTATATATATATATATATATATATATATATATATATATATATATATATATATACAGTATATATATATATATATATATATATATATATATATATATATATTATTGTTATTGTAGCTGAAACAGAATATTTTTTTCTAGCTGTAAGGTGAATTTTTAGGTATTTCTATTTGACTTTTGTGCAGACACTCTCATAATTTAGAATTACATAGCAGACAGACTTTTTATTTATGAATATTTCTCTCCTAAATTCTCATATGTTGTTAATTATTTACACATTACTGGAGGATTCAATGTATGAGTTTGGTTTAAGGAAAACGAAAAGTAAGGGAATTTTTTGAATATTAGATTTGCTTTGAAATTCTGGTGCCTTTTAGGATGGACATTTTACTCATACATTATATTTTTTAGGCAATGGTGCATTCTTGGAATAGGCCCTGAGAATGCAAAAACCCTCACTTCCTCTCTTTCCTAAGGGTAGGAATGCGAAGATGAATAATGCAGAATTAAAGAGCTAATACTGAAATATCAATGTACATTGCTAAGTAATTCAGTTTTCACTGAAGATATTCTAAGACACAGTACTGTTTATGCTTACTGTTTATACTAACTGTTTATCGCTCTTGATTTTCCTACTCTTAGAAAAGGGACAAATTCAAAACAGTAACCTATTTTCTGTTTTAAATAGTTTTGAATGCCTTGCTTTTTATCTTGTGCGCGGCAACTACCATTGTACTATGAATATTCCACAATGTCAGTTCTAGACATCAATCACTTTGTATTTTACAACATTTAGGTAACTGTTGATAAGATCGTAATGTTATTATTTGCTGTTATTCCTGCTATTTAAATTTTATTGCTGTTATCAGAGTTTTGACCATTCATTAACATTTGCTCTGGATTCTGGTGGATTTCTTAAACAGTTTATGTGATTGATTATTATATCATAGCAATTATCGCTGCTTGAATAATTGCTCTGTTATGTTTGTGAATGAGGACATATGTATATCCGAGAATTACTGTTATACATTCAATGATATTTTAAAATTTAACCAGTTTATATAATTTCTGACTACTTTTCCGGAATACTTTAGCATTTCTATTTTTCTTTTTATCCTATTCGGTTCATGTAATTTGTAAGTTATGACAAGATCGAGATGCAATTACGCGCGAAAAGGAAGTCTCGCATCTCTCTAGAGAATTAAGGCCTCTGAAGTTACGACCTCGGGGGCTGGGAATCACAAGGAGGGACTCGCGTTCTTTCTCGTTATCGCCGTTTAAGTGATCGTTTGGCGACCACTTTTGGAACTAATGATGTAACACCAGGAACTAATGAAGGAAGGAATGAAGTTACGAGCCATGAACTGCTGCTACCGGGGCACTTCGAAACAAGGACAGATGGCTGTCGTAAGCGTTTCTTTTGGAGAATCTTTCTGGCATGACATAAGTGAGATAGGGAGGGGGGAGGGGAAGGGGGTACAAACTGCCAATATCACCATTAATCAAGATCTTTAAGGTCATGAGACGCCCTTACCCCTCTCCTCGGAGAATCATCCCCACCTGCAGTAATAATACCGGGGCTACTTTCCATTTCCTATCGAGTAGGACTTCAAACGATCAGCTGGTCGACAGGGCAAGCTGTTCATTCCCCCCTCCACTGGTCGCAGCATGGTGGATGGCTGGCGATGGCCTTTGGCAGTTTCTCGGTGCCTGCATTCAAAGACCTTTTCAAGTCCATTTCAGTCCTTTTAGTTAATGTTGACCCCCCCCCCAAGCACGACCCCTTTGAGCGACAGGAACGACAAAGGGATGAAAAGACGAAGTGGATCTAAGGCTGTCGTTTCCTTGTTTCTTCGTGTTGCAAAGTGGGTGAACTTTTGTAAGGTACGGGAACAAATTTATAGATATATTTACGCCTTTGTCAGTACAAGTTTTTTCATGCGTGTGCACATTTCACTTCACTTGCGCTTCCATTTATAGATTTATCAAGAAATAAAAAGTTAGCCATTCAAATGTATTTAGAGAAAATGGATTATTGGTGGCAGAAATAGTTCGCCTAACTTTCTATACGTTAATCAGAATCAACACTGTTATAACATGTATTAAAACACATTTATATATATATATATATATATATATATATATATATATATATATATATATATATATATATATATATATATATATATATATGGAGCCTCGATGGCTCAGTTGGTAGAGCAGCAGCCTAGGACTTCGTAGAGGTCCGTGGCGTGGGTTCAAATCCGCAGCCGACTGGTCAGAGAAGGCGGACACTTTGCTATCCGTGTAGACACCCTGGGATTATGTATGTAATCAACGGATAGGTTTGCTGAAAGCAAACGGGTGTTACAGACTAATACACACATAAACAAAGCCACTCCAACATCTTCTAAAAACATAACAGATACCTCACACGTCTCGAACTGTCGACCTAACTGCCCAGTTCTCCTCGCTGCTGGGAGGAATGGAGCTGGGGATTGGTACGATACACGTACACATCGTTACCGGGGTCTAAGTGATGTCAGGCAGGGCAGCCGATCGAGGCTACGGCCTACCCCAACGCCAAATCAAAGTCCTTCGAAATGAAGGCATCGTGCTTACCCCATGTAAAAATGGGAAAAAGCACTTTAAAACGAAGAAGAATATATATATATATATATATATATATATATATATATATATATATATATATATATATATATATATATATATATATATATATAAACTGTGTTTCTGTAACATCAAAATCCTGGATGTACTCTTCACTATCGTGTATGCCCACTCGGCAGCCCTCTTCTTCCTCCAAAGTCTTTTGAATTAAGCACCCAAGGTTACCGCTATATCAACAAATGTCCAGTGTCGTATTAAGCATCCTTGCATGGAGTACCCCATGCAGACAACTCATCTTCTTTGATGCACCTTCATTACCCACTATTCTGTCTCATCAAGGGGAGTTGGTTCAACAATCCATTCATAATTTTCACCTCTCCACATACTTTCACAGATCTTTTGCTGCCTTAGTTTCAGGTCCCATTTGTGTTTCACCTCTTCAACTATCTCGGCACTCCTATTTGCACACTTTCTATCTAATGTACAATGAAGCAAGGCATCTTGACATAAACTGGAAAGCCATTATTGAAGGTTCGAAGATAATACAAAATGAGTAGCCTTCTTTATGTAACTAACGCAATATAAAAGGAAGGTGAAACGGAAGCCATTTCTGCCTGCACTGTAAATTGCTTTCGAAAGCTCTCATTCATAAAGCATGCTCGCCCGTCCCATAAACCAGAAAGCAATAAGCACTGGCATGCACTTCGCAGTGAGAGTTCCTACCAGGAGCCATGAATTCCACCCGAGACAGTGACTGATTGAAGAGGCCCAGGGGCGCAGCGATGGAGGCTTCCCTTTGACTAATCCTCTTCCTATTCTTTCCCTTCCTCTTCCCCCTCCTCTTCATCCAAAACACTGGCTTGACCTACGTTTCCTCTATGTCTTCCTGCACCTCAAACGTGTCACATTGCAAATGGGGATGGTGGAGGGATCAGTGGGACAAATGGAGGAGATGATGCGGGTTAAAAGACACGCTGCTTTTAGAAACTGCCAAAGGTGCCATAATGGACATTTAGCAAAGTGTACGAGAAGATACAGAGGTTCGTGTTAGGACGGTAAGTACAACGAATGTTGTTAACTAGCTCCTAATGTTACACTAAATAATGTTAATGCTACTTTCTAATCCATAAAGGGTTAAGAATAGAAACAGAAGTCAGGGCGCCAAAGTAAATAAATTCACTCTTTTATGTCTAATATATCAGGCAAATTCAAATCGGAATCATAACCGGATTATGTGAAATTCTATGACATATACATTAAAACTTTTCTGACACTGTCACAGCGAATATGTAGATGGGAATGTACATCGCATATTGTGTAAACTCAAACTCAGTATAAACTTCAGTTTGTGAAGAAACAAGATCCTTATGAAGAACAGAAAGAAGCTCTGACTTACTTGGACGAGACGTTGCGTCCGGCTTATCAGCTCTCACGAAATTTTACAAAACATTCATGTGCAGTTCTTAATGAGTAACAGAAAGATAATGCATTAAAACAATACATTCCATTAACTAAAATAAACACTTGTAACACCTATTCGTTTTAAAGGAAACGGATGAAGGAAAAAGAAAACAATAAACAGCCTCTTGAATACTAAATGAGAGGATATAAACATGAACAATCTATCTATGGTAATAAAATCCGGGTGACAGTAAAGGAGACATGGCAAAGCCACCCACCCCTGCAAACCTATTTGTCCACCTCGGGTGGGGCGGGATAGATAGGGATTGCGAGGGTAGGGGAGACATCCACCTTCCTCCTGCAAACCTGTTTGTCCTCCCTGGGTGGGGGCAGGGTAGATAGGGATTGGAAGGGTAGGGGAGACATCCACCTTCCTCCTGCAAACCTCTTTGTCCTCCCTGGGTGGGGGCGGGATTATATGGATTGCGAGGGTAGGGGAGACATCCACCTTCCTCCTGCAAACCTCTTTGTCCTCCCTGGGTGGGGGCGGGATTATATGGATTGCGAGGGTAGGGGAGACATCCACCTTCCTCCTGCAAACCTCTTTGTCCTCCCTGGGTGGGGGTGGGGTAGGTAGGGATTGGAAGGGTAGGGGAGACATCCACCCTCCTCCTGCAAACCTGTTCGTCCTCCCTGGGTGGGGGCGGGGTAGGTAGGGGACCGGGAGGGCAGGGGAGACAGCAGTCCTGGGTTCCAGCTCGCTTAGCGCTCACCAACAAGCTCTTAGAGGAATGATAGAGTGAATGCCACCATAAGAAATAAAACTATTCGATGCTATGCCTATTTTCACGACACGTTTTTCTCTCAAGATCATTGAAGCTGCTGGAGAAAGTAGGAGCTGAATACAATTCCGTAAACTTAGGTCATCCTTGCTCTTCATAGTTCTCTTGCAGGCTTCCCTAAACAATGCCTATTATGTTTATGACTAGATCATCCAGAAATTTGCTTCTTATATGTTTACATAACCATTTCACTCGGCTCTAGAATATTTGTTTTTTTCAAAAGTTTCTAGCGTGTTGTCTCCCAAGTTTAGTAGATTCTATAGATTTTTATGTCGACATAGTATTTTCGCGGATGAGCGCAGGCTTAGTAATACAGTGCCTGTTCCAAAGAGTGGCATATCTGCTGACTGCACTAACTACAGGCCACTCTCTCTTCTCCCTGTGCCCTCCAAAGTTGTTGAAAAACTCATTTTTTAGCCACTATATAAATATGTTGAATCTAAAGGATTGTTAGCTGATAGTCAATATGTGTATAGGAAGCAGCTAGGTACCTGTGATGCTCTTTTAGACTTGACATGCCATTTGTAAGGGAACCTTGATAAAGGTTTTGAGTGCAGAATAATTCAGATAGATTTTAGTGATGCTTTCGATTTAGTAAATCATAAGGTACTTATTTATAAACTTCAGAATCTTGGAGTGGGTGGATATGTTTTAGGATTACTTCAAGATTTCCTTACAGCAGCGAGTTGCTGTGGACGGGACCTTTAGTGAACCAAGACGTATTGTGTCTGGAGCTCCACAGGGTAGTGTTCTTGGTCCACTGTTATTTTTAGTGTATACAAGTGATATGGTTGTTGGCCTGGAAAACAAGATTGTTCGGCATGCTGATGATGCAACACTTATGGGTGTAGTAGTCTCCACTTTTGCAAAATGAAGCTGCCCTCAGCCTCAGTCGGGACATGGACCGGATCAGGGAATGGCGTAGTCGGTGGGGTATGAGGCTGAACTCCAGTAAAACGAAAACGCTATTGATTAGCAGATCCTGTACAGATTTCCCACCCCATCCTCCCCCTTTAGGTGATGGAACTTTGCTGAGCAAGTCTGAGGCTTTAACTATTCTAGGTGTAACTTTTGACTCACATTTAACTTTTGAGAAACATCTAATGAAAGTTTCAGCGAATGCCACACGAAAGTTAGGTATTGTTCGTAAGGCCTCATATTTATAACAGTGATAAAATCATTGCAACCTGTTTTAGGTCATTTGTACTCCCCTTGCCAGAATACTGTTTCCGGCGTGGATGTCTGCTTCTGCCAGAGATTTATCTCTTCTAGATAGAGTGGTTCGTGGTGGTAGGTTTCTGTTTCCTAATAGTAGTAGTTATGACTTGGACCATCGACGGATGGTCTCTCGTTTGTCACTTTTTTATAAGTTGTATTCCAACAGGGATCTTTTACATTCACAATTGATCTCTGGTCCCCTTTGTCTGCCAAGAGCAACCAGATTCTCTGAACAGCAGTACCATTATGCAGTAAATGTGCCTCGCTGTCGAACTTCCTAGTTCCAGAGGTCCTTTATTCCTCACGCCTTTGGATTGTGGAACAGCCTCCCAAAGGAAATCGTGCTATTGGAACTTCAGAAGTTCAAGTGAAGGGGCAATACATTACTACCTTAATACTATTCTCCTGGCATTTTAATACATTTTTATCTATTTGTTAAACTATTTATTTACTTTTTTTTCTCTCTTCTTTCTGTATTTCCCTTTACCTCCTCTTACTACTTCCAAATGAACACCATATTCTTTGGAGGCTTGAATTTCAAGCCAATGGCCCCTGGGAACTTGTTCCATATGAATAGGTTTCATCTTCTGGATAGTAATAAATAACAATAATAATAATAATAAAACCTCATTTAAATCTTTATGCGCAACTAAATGCTTGTTACATGAAGATTATTCTATTTGATTCTATTTTATACATTTATTTCCTTATTATTATTATTATTATTTTGCATTAACTTCCACCCAACCCTCCAGAAAACACTATTGACATCACGTTCTTGTGCTCAGCATCCTCTGCATTCTTGTTCTTTGGCAAGAATATTGGAAAACCTTTTCCTGCTAAAAAAAAAAAAAAAAAAAAAAAAAAAATAGATATTCAAGGTGACTTGTCGTTAATCGTATGGAAAGATTATAATCTTTTCGTACACGACGCTTCACGGATAAGTTATTGGTTATTAAGGTGGTTCAGTTTGGAATTTTGTTGGAAAATCAAGAAAAAATGCAAGTTAATATTCTTTAAGTTTTTTTGTTATAAAAATGTACTAAACGTACGATTTTGAACACAATGAAAAGTTTTATTATTATTATTATTATTATTATTATTATTATTATTATTATTATTATTATTATTATTATTATTATTATTATTATTATTATTATTATTATTATTTTTACAAACATTCAATACCCTTTTGAAAAACTTTTAAACATGCTTTTATTAAAATGCATTAAAAAGCAGAAAATAATTTTTTGAGACACTAAAAAATTATTCTTGCTTTTTAGCACCATTTTATTAAATGCATGTATATTTCCTCAAAATATGATTAACATTTAGCCTTATAACAAATGAGGAAATGTATCATTGTGTCTCTAAATTGTATAAGTGTGTACCTCACCTCCATTTAGGATATTATAACATTAAAACAAAAACAAAAAAAGTTTACTCCTCCGGAAATCAACGAGACTTGCGTAAAGGTGCAAAAAGCAGACGCAAGCTTTTAAATGTCGACAGGAGACCTTTCCCTCCTTTCTACACCTTACCACAATTTCGGCAAGGGTCTGTTTGGCACATTGCCTTCTTTATCTGTATCAACCACTTTCAAAGAAAGGCTTTCCCAGATGTTAATGGCACTTTGAAACAAACATGTTTAGGTCGACGCATATAGCAACGATGAGTATGATGGATCATTGTTGAGTTTTGTGGATAGTGTAAAATATTAATGTACCGTAAGAACAACCATCAATATTTTTCCCTGTCATATAATTAAAACAGAGATTTTAAGGAGTGATCGTTATGCTACATGATATTTTATTTCATAAAATCAGTTACTACAATATATATTGTAAATGAAAGCGGCAGTTTTTATACTAACATGTTTCACATTCTATGTCAACTAAAGATATTCTACTGTTTTATTTATTTATGTAATCATATTTCTTATTTTTTGTTATGTTTGTAGCCAAAAACCTCCGGCATTACATTTACGGATCTCAGCGTTCTAAAGTTATAAAATGCTTTTTGTCTTTGTCATGAAGAAAAAGTGTAATTACGATTAAAAACGTCTTTGTGGAAAAATTCTGCCAAGAATTACACCTCACAAAATTAGAAGGCTGGGTCTCTGATGTTTCTAATTAACGAGAATAATTACAGCTGCTGAACAAATCCCCACCTTGGTATGGTGAGTTTCAAGAATGTGAGTCATTCCTGAAGTATATTACTCTCAATGACAGTACAGTACTGTGCATACTCATTTTACTGTGTATACGCATTTTTCTTTTCCCTTAATTGGTTGTGATTAATCCTCTTTCAATCTACTGATATTTTCTTTAAGTTAAAATGGGAAAAATATGAGCAAATCTTTCCCAGTACAGCACAACTTGCATCTAAGATGACCCATGTACAGAAAATAACTGAGGCTGTAGAAAAAATAATATATAATTTCACCTATTTACGGGTAATAGCAGTTCGTCAACGGAACCTCTTTCCCCTGGACGTTAGTTTGCTGAGAATGAAGCTGAAGTGTTTCCAGCGCTCAATAGGGGATCTTGTGATGCTGGACTAAGTATACCTTAGTTTTACCTGACCACTGAGCTGACTAACAGCTCTCCTAGGGCTGGCCCGAAGGATTAGACTTATTGAACGTGGCTAAGAACCAATTGGTTACTTAACAACGGGACCTACAGCCTATTTGTGGAATCCGAGCCGAACCACTTTATAGCGAGAAATGAATTTCAATCACCAGAAATAAATCCCTCTAACTCTTCATTAGCCGGCCGGAGAGTCGAACTCGGGCCTAACGAGTGCAAGGCCACAACTCTACCGACTCACCCAAGGAAGAGCTGTGATGTTGAACTGAAATGAGAGAAACTTAAATAGTGGTGTGTAACTATCGGTAAATTATGGCTTCGTCACTGTTCTCATGCATTCAAAAAACGGTGTAAAAAAAAAATAGAACCACACTTTTTCATTGGTAAAATAAGAAGAAGGAATTCACATGATCTACATGACTCAGGCGACGTTCGCCGCTTGCCAGTGCTATGTGCACGAGTTCAATATTGACGCCAGTCATTTAGTGATGGCTGAGAGGGAAATTTTAGTCAAACCACCATTTCGCCATGGCAGGAGCTGCCGCTTGTCAGAGCGTGCAAAAGGCCGGTGTACTAAGCCTGTGGATCCGAAGTCCTGTTATAATTGTGAAGTTAAAAGGCCATTCCCACAGATATCGTTTTCCGGGTAAGAGAAGGCGTTGAACATTACTTTAGAAGCTCTTATTTGAGCTTCATTACAAAGCTCCGAAAAAAAGTTATCCTGTGCCTTTTGAGGTTCTGATTAAGAATGTTGAAATTTCAATCATTTACGATTTACAGTCGTTTTTCACTATGCCCGAAAATGTCTGACCTTTTGAGTGTATATCAATATGTGTATTTGTGTGTGTGTGTGTATACGTGCATGTACGTGTGGACGTTTACTGTTTTACGTCTTTCAAGCATCTCATTACCTTTCACGTTGAAGGCATGAGATACAGATTTAATGATAATTGACCCTGCGGAATCAGATACACTAACAACTTTGTGAGCCACTCTCTTAATTCAAACATTATGTGGGTGAGTGAGTGTATGCGGATGGATGACTGGATGTTTGTGTGGATGTGCACAAATTGGCCCAAATTTCCCTCACCCTTTAAAGCAGAGGTTCCCAAACTTTTTGTTCCTCGGTACCCCTTGGGCTTTTTTATAGGTTCCCATGTACCCCTAACACTAAAAATTAAGCTTAATATTAAAAAGAACATTTTAATATTTTGATATTTTAAATTTATGGAGTCTGCATGTGTAGATTACATAGGTATCTTAAATGGTGATAACGGAAATAAAGCAATTACTAAGGTAATTTATATTTTGATCCAGCACATACAATACATACCTTTTTATTATCATCCAAACATTCAGACCAAATGTACCCCCTGAAACGTGCAAATGTACCCCTGGGGGTACATGTACCCCAGTTTGGGAACCCCTGCTTTAAAGTATTGAGTCAGAAATACTAAAGACAGAGTGAAATACTGAAAAGCCTTAACTCAGAAGGAAGACCCAGACCGAGTCAGCTTCCAAGTGAACTCGATTCTCTAAAGAAATGAGATTGCAGATCTGATAGAAAGGAAGAACTGAATTTGTTCGTTTTTCTTGTGAGAAACAAACTTCCTTTGCTTTTATGTTTGAATGATATGCGCAAATTGTCAACATTTTCCTAAGTAATTATTCCCTTTGGATTTCGTTCCATTAAAGAATGACAGTCGGAAGTTTGAATATTTTGCATTACTTAACAGGAAAATTTACATACGTAGTGTTTTTCTTCTGAATATTTTCCGTCTTTTATATGCATTACATACATACATACATACACACACACACACAAACACACACACACATATATATACATATTGTAATGAACTTATGTTAACAAATATTGTAAGGTTTAAGAAGTGGCAAGAGCAGGCTCTCTTTCATTTTTAAGATCAGTGCCACCAAGGATTACTTAAAGCCAAGGGGCAAGATCACCAACAGAACAAAAACACAGAGAAACACTCAAAGAGCATAACGAAAATCACAAAACAATCTTAATTATCTATTACAAAATCAAATCTTAATCATAATTTAAATGAAAACCCCACAAAAACAGAATAAGGGTGCACAAAAAAACACCTTCACCTAAATTAAACTTTCACACGATAGAAAGAGAGGAAGTAATTGGGAGGAGGAAGGAAAACAACCTATTCCTATGAAAGCCCTGAAAACTTTAGTATGAGAGAGCGAAAGGGGGAAGAGCCTTAATCCTAAATTTTACAATAAACCTTAATATTACATATATAATAAATCACTCAAATAAACTGGCAACGTTAATATCAATTAACCCACGCCCAGGGTGATAGCACGTTGACTTTGATTTATAGAAGTGGTAGCACCACACACATGGCTGTCCAAAAACGGTCCTGGAGTCACAAGGAGCCTACAACTGAAGGATACAACACGCTGACATGCGTCAGCAATGTCTACAGACAGTGAACACAGTTTATATCCTTACTGGCTATCAAAACACAGCCAGGCATTTTCACGACTCCAAAGGTTAGCAGGACGAGAGCACGCAGGACGAGGGGAAAGACAGGCTGTCCTTCCAAGGGCAACAGGTGAGCCCAAGGATGCAAAAGCGAATGGTAAATACAGGGGAGCACAGGCAGTGCCTTCCAGAATGCACAGGAAGGGTGTCCCACTGCATCAAAGGAGATGCCCCTCAGTAAGCAGCTGCAAAAAAGTCTCCAGGCAACGTCCTCTGAAGTACAGAGAAAGGCGGGGTGGAGCCTCAAACACAGCAAGGCGTCAAGACTGAATAAAATCTCCTGAATATGGATGTCCTGCAGGAATAAGGTCAGCAAAACCTCCACGATAAGGAGCCTAATGCACACTGCCTTCATCCTCAACCAATGGTCCCCATCAAACGTGAGGCAACGAATGGGGAATCACCAAACAAGCATTCAGCCAAATAAATACATGAAAAGAGGAAAAAAAAAAAAACTTTCATGGGCGAGGTACCACTTAAATAATAACAACCTTCGGAGGGAGCAATAAAAACCTTAAACAGCTTTTCCTGTGGCACAAAAAGAAAATTAAAATGAAATTAACTGAAAGTAATTTACTTTAAAAGGCCACGAGTAAAAATTAAGCAAATTATTACAATATATATATATAATATATATATATATATATATATATATATATATATATATATATATATATATATATATATATATATATTTTGTAATAATTTGCTTAATTTTTACTCGTGGCCTTTTAAAGTAAATTACTTTCAGTTAATTTCAATTTAATTTTCTTTCTGTGCCACAAGAAAAGCTGTTTAAGGAAAAGCTCCCTCCAAAGGTTGTTATTATTTAAGTTTTACCTCGCCCATATATGTATATATATATATACATATATATATATATATATATATATATATATATATATATATATATATATATATATATAAAATTTTATGGAATTGTTGTTTCTTTTAATTACTGAATTTTGAGTATCTCGGCATACACATAATTTAGTATTGATTCAAACAATACATTTGGTTTTCATTGCTGGGGTCCATGATTAGTATATCGATGGAATGAGGGCAGTGCATCACCCGCATATAGTCAGCTTGGAACAGTTGTCGCATATATTAAAGTAACCAAATTTTGATCCCAGCACCAACCTCACTGACACAGTATTCTACCATAGACTTAACACACACACATTTTGTCCACATGCAATTGCATATACTTGAATAGTAATAGTTTGTGAAATAAATAGAAAAAAACAGCACTCTTGAGTCTCATTTATTTCTATCGAGAAGAGTTCAATGGTGTTAGAAGTGGGGCTGGATGTCTGTGAACCTCAATTATAAACTCATAATTTATAATGACCGATGAAGACTTTAGTGGTTGTGCCCGTGGACGAAGAGGTGGCTGGTGAATGTGCCCAGGATACGTAGACATAGCTCATGATGGGCATATGTGCCTACTGTAGGAAGAGACATGCCGACTTTGTAGAAGTCCAAGGGCTTTGGAATTCTGATGCCAGATAGACTATGAAGTTGTTGGCCATCTACCATTAGTCCCCTCCCATGCTATCTGGGTCAGGTTCATGGATATAGGATGACTGCATGAGACCAGGATACTTATCGGTGGAAGATTTCCTAAGAGCGGTGGGAGAGGTGATGCCCGACTGGCCAATCAGTCACAAATACTTTTAGGACATAGGAAAGTGCTGAACTCAATCTTTCTGGAATAAAATCTGTGAGGTGCTGTTCATGAGATTTCAAGGAAATGCTGTTGGATAAATTTCAGTTGAGTAAAGCACAGAAAGCTAATCTTTGCCAGATATATTGGCCGGTAAGGAAGCCTGAAGAAATGGTAGCTGCATTTACCTGGAATTTGTATGGAAGTAAATAGTTACACCCTTGGCAATAATGGCAGACACCCAAAGAGGACAAACTTGCAATATCCCATTGGAGTTTTTAAGAAATATTGCTAGCTTAACATACACTCTTTATTATACTATGGGTGCAGGTCTTTACAAGAACTAAAAACACACATCCAAAGCTTGTCTACAGAATTGGTGAGGGAAAGGGAAGCTTGCCTGAGCAACATGCAAGCTCAGTTCATCATGGTGCATTTAGCCAATGTACGATGTGGGTAGCAAGGAAACAAGGGTACCTGTGTTGGGGGGGTTGGACCCCAGGGGAAGAGGCTCAGTGTCCCAAGCAAAGCGACAAACAAATCTTTGCCTTCCAGGGCCTGGGTCACATCACTAGTACGTGCACAAATACTACAAAAAAAATA
>JANJGK010000023.1:154633-179633 GCA_039081455.1 Macrobrachium rosenbergii
TAAAGCTGTTTGTTTTATTAAGTAAGATGTCAGTGAAGTTTAAAGCTAGACGAACACACACACACACACACACACACACACACAGACTGGAACAACGACCTCCTGGCAGAGAATTGCCAAGTGTGAATGAAGGGTAATCAAGAAGGCAAACGAAGGGAGATCAGTAAAGATGCCATTAGACGACATGTGTCTATTGTAATTGGAGAACGGTTGATCGGTAGCCAGGCTGTGACAAGGTCAAGCACGTTTGTTTTTTTTTTTAAACGATTTCTTTCTAGTTATAATTTAGTTCATCGTGACCGGACTATTTACGTTTATGCATTATATTTTAGATGCAATAAATTCTGGTCATTAAGTTCCATTTGAAGACTTGAGAAAAACGGTAATGACAAATATGCAGTGGAGAAAATGAAGATTTCATTAAAATAAGCGTACCAAAAGTGATTCTATTAAAAATTTCCCTTATTTTTCATTCTACTGACGAACGACAAACTAGTCCAGTGGGATTTTACCTCACTTCACCGGTTGTGAATGTTGTTCGTCAGTGAAATAAAACAATGAAGATTTTGAATAGAAATGTTGTTTACTAGATAATTTGATAACATACACCTCGATATTCATCTTTCAGGTGCCTCCATCAGATACAGCATCACTGGTGGGAACCGAGATGGTCTCTTTACCATCGACCAGAAGAGTGGGCTGATCACACTGGCAGCTGCACTGGACTACGAACTCCACGACAAGGTAAATGAGAATCATTTTTCCTTGGGCTCTTGTCCTACTTCAGATTCCTTCCAATAGCCTTCTTAAGACCTGAAGGGATTTACTGCATTTCTTCACATCTTTGATCCCAGTGAGGTCAATTGTACAGCTAATTGGATGTCACTGAAATGTTCTCTTTTGGATATACTATTTGCTAATACGTAAACTGAAAAAAAATGCATGAATAAGTTTTTCATAGCAACAAATCCGTCCATTATGCCATAAATATAGATGGGGTTTGGCTATCATACTTTTGTTTACAATAACTGCAAATGACCGAACGGGATCGAATCTCAAAGGTTCCTTGGGCTCTTGTCCTACTTCAGATTCCTTCCAATAGCCTTCTTAAGGCCTGAAGGGATTTACTGCATTTCTTCACATCTTTGATCCCAGTGAGGTCAATTGTACAGCTAATTGAACATCACTGAAGTGTGTTCTCTTTTGGATATACTATTTGCTAATACGTAAACTGAAAAAATTTATGAATAAGTTTTTCATAGCAACAAATCCGTCCATTATGCCAAAAATATAGATGGGGTTTGGCTATCATACTTTTGTTTACAATAACTGCAAATGACCGAACGGGATCGAATCTCAAAGGCAAGACACATGAAGTCTATAAACACTTTATATCTCCATGTCAATCGAGTCTTCACACTATATAGTTAGTTCGGAAAAAAAGCGAATTTAAGTAAATATAAAAAAAAAAATGTTTTCCTTGGTTAGGGAAAAATAATATTGGCCAACTAAAGGAAAGACGAATTGACCAGTGTTTGGTATAAATTTGTCTGCCCAGAACGGGGAGTCGGAGCCACTCAATGATTTTGTATTGCGGTTACACTCATGCACCAACCTGAATGCAGTCAGAACTTGGGATCTATCTGCCAACGTTACACCTGCCTAAGACAATAAAAATACTGACGCTACATGGTCGAGCTCTTGTGCATAGTATTTGCGCTAAATTCCATATTTCAGAAATATGAAACAGCCCGGGGTCTAGGCTACAGATTTTGAATAGATTCTTCGGATTTTTGTATCGTTTATGTTGCAAATTCTTTTAGCAACTTATCGCTCTCTCTCTCTCTCTCTCTCTCTCTCTAATATTTTTTAATGTTCTTCTTGATGATTTCTGGTTAGACTGTATAATTATCACCGTCCTTCATTTCCAGTATTCTTCTCCTACTCACATCCGGTCCTCAGGAGTTGTATAATTTGCTAAATTTGATCTTATGAAAATATCCGAATTTGCATATATTTTAATCACATGTCTAAAACTCATTATTCTACCCGAATCTATATTCTCGCTCTCCCCAACACTCAAAATTTTGGTTCTGTTTGAGAACTAAGCATTCTCTTTGCCGCTTCCACTGTCATTTTGAGAGCGCAGATTGCATCAGAGTTGCCTAGGAGATATAATGTTCATACCGTTTACCTTTTATTTCTAAAACTTACCAAACATTTTCGTTACCCTTGATCTTCAGACTGACTTCAAATTTGTGGAGTTCAATCTTTTGTTTTCCTCACCGAAACGAATAAATCAGAGGTCATTCTTCGAGTCAATAACCCACCATTGCCTCATCGGAAGGATCTCCTTTTCTGTGATTAATATTTCAGGCACTGCGCCCTTCAGTTTTTGGTTCTTCCTCCTCCTCCTCCTCCTCCTCCTCATCCGACATATCTGATCTTAACTCCTACCCAGACAACACGTTCCGCATTTAGCTGTGGACATAAATAGCTCCATCCTTCCTTCTGCTGAGAATTTTTCCATATTATCTTCCCTCTTGCATGTGGCAGGTCTGTCGATTCTTGTGTCCAAACACTACATTCTCTCTCTCTCTCTCTCTATTAATATATATATATATATATATATATATATATATATATATATACATATATATATATTGTTACATGTGGGCTTTGGCTAACGAGTTTTTTAATTAATTACTGTAATTTATGTAGCCCTGCTCCACCGAAGACATACGTAAACTGTCAATTGAAGCTAAAAGTTACCCCCAAAAGAGACAATTACTTAATTTAATTAGGTCGGCAGTTGGAACTGTGACTGAATAATTGGATTATTTCTATAACAAATGAATTGCATAAAACCCCTTTCATTACCCACCTAGTCCCAACAAAGAAAAATGTGCCGTGATGGTGAGGAAAATTACATGAACCACTTAGTAGGCGTCGGATGCAGTTAATTCTCCTAGCTTCAGTAAAGAATAACACAACGGTGTTCGTACACTTGCGGCTAACGTACGCAGTTAGTATTGGTAAATGCTATTTCTCTTCCAAACAATGATGTCAGGATCGAAGGCTTGCCTGAATTTTTAATTGCACTTGACTTTCCCTAATTCCTACTTACTGCACGGGAATAGCTTATGCAATTTCACTGGGCAACGTTCATTATTCATACACTAGACTTCATAAAAGAAATATGGTTATACCACGTTCTCTCGTAAATGGTGGCTGAAGGGGAAAAAATGGAAAAAATAAGTACACTGGAAATCGACGAAAATCGACGAAAATCTTGTCAATTTATATAAATATTTATTATATATATATATATATATATATATATATATATATATATATATATATATATATATATATATATATATATATATATATATTTATATATACTGTGTATATATATTATAAATTCACCCTGCCCAGATGATTGCACAATTGTTTTCACTACTACGTACAGATATTCCAGTGTTCACCTTTGCATATCTGACACATTTCTTATGGTGTATTATCCTCCTTTCCAATATTTTTCTAGTTTGGCCAATATAAAAGTTATATAGATGGAAATTATCTTTGAAATTATTATTACATGGTAGTACAAGCAGGTTTTGTGATGTAAGCGTCTTTGCTGCCATCATAAAAAAATCTTTGTCGCTGCTTTTGAAGCTTTGTTTAATACAGAATAAGTATATTTCCATTTCTTGCCTGTATTCCTAAACATAACGATTTCATTATCAATTATCAAAGTATTCATGGCTAAATATAAGCAATGCTCTTAGAATTATGGATATGAAAAGTTGCTTCTTAATTCCATCATAGGCAGAAATACTGTTAGGTCTTCAGTACACAATGTATTAATATCCATTATCAGTCTTACACACAAGGTAACCCAAGAAGGTAGACTATCATCATTTTCCACTTCCCCAGTGAATATCACTGATGGCACTGAGCCACTTAATTTGCTAGGAAAGTTTTTCACGTTTTCGTGAACAAACCTGAACCATACTGCACTGAACGGAATGATTTTGTTCAATATTTTCCTTTTAAAAATTTCATATACAAATTACATATCACTGGAAATAAAGGGTTACCCATTGCCATACTAAAAAATTTAAGAGTAATATTTTCTGTTGAGTTGCAGTTTAGATTCTCTTAAGCATATTTTTATTTATTCTATTTGAGCATTCGTGGAAAATGTCATATCTTGTTGTCTTCTTTCTAATGTATCCGATAATAATTCCATGAAGTCGTCATTAGGTACCTTTGTGGTTAATGGTGCCTCGCCCAAACTCAGAACCCTGGATTCACTATTAAACTGTCCATTATTTTAATTTGCTTATGAACCCAACATCGTTCTTTATATGAGAATCAGAAATGGTACCAACCAAAATTCTAATATCCACATTGTATTTTTCTAAACTGTAAGATGCATAAACCAACCGAACTTGTAACTGGCTCAGTGGGAGAATTTGTTTCGTGAGTCTTAATTGTTCCATAGACATACGGTAATGACGGAAAGGTCACAAGGCAAAAGTTCTCTATCAGGGTTTGACTTCCTTTGAATGTTTCACTTTCCATCAAAATGGCAGTTCTCAACCTTTTAGCTCTTCTTTGAGCGAGTCGGTAGAGCTGTGGCCTATCACTCGGTAGGCCCGAGTTCGAGTCTCCGGCCGGCTGATGAAGAGTTAGAGGAATTTGTTTCTGGTGATAGAATTTCATTTCTCGCTATAATGTGGTTCGGATTCCACAATAAGCTGTAGGTCCCGTTGCTAAGTAAACCAGTTGGTTCTTAGCCACGTAAAATAAGTGTAATCCTTCGGGCCAGCCCTCTCTAGGAGAGCTGTTAATCAGCTCAGTGGTCTGGTAAAACTAAGGTATACTTAACTTTTCTATAGGATTTACATTTAGGTCTTTTAGTATGCATTTTCATCACCCAAAAAATTATTCATTTCTCCTCGTTGACGATATAATATGTATTAGGCAAGGAAACGAAAATGTGGATAATTTATTTGATAAATTAAGTGAATCAACTTCATCAGTGAAATTTACTATGGGAATGGAAAATGATGGCTGCCTACCATTCTTAGATTACCTAATACACAGAACTAGTAACGGTTTTAAATACACTTTATACAGAAAAAAAGTATATCTCGGTTTAACCAGACCACTGAGCTGATTAACAGCTCTCCTAGGGCTGGCCCGAAGGATTAGATTTATTTTACGTGGGTAAGAACCAATTGCTGATTAACAGCTCTCCTAGAGACGGCTGGCCAGAAGGATTAGATTTATTTTACGTAGCTAAAAACCAATTGGTTACCTAGCAACGGGACCTACAGCTTATTGTGGAATCCGAGCCACATTATAGCGAGAAATGAATTTCTATCACCAGAAATAAATTCCTCTTATTCTTCATTGGCCGGTTGGAGATTCGAACTCGCGACCGACAGAGTGGTAGCTGAGAACGCAATCCGCTTGCCCAAAGAGGAACTAGTTTATACAGAAAACCTACCATTATTTCTATCTATGTATATTTTTCTTTTGATGAAAACAATAAAGTTAAGAAATTAGTTTTAACTTCCCTGTTTTTAAGAGCATTTTACATATATGTAGACCTGAATATATTGATGATGGAATGGGTTAATCAAGAGTACAAGCAAGAAATTGAAATATCCTGATCCTGTATTAGACAATGCATTAAACGCAGCACAAAACTTTCCATGATAACTGAAAAGAAACAACAAAGAAAGCCCTGCTTGAACTACCTTACGACAACAATTTCAAAGATATTCCCCATCTGCTTAAGCATTCTGGAGTTAATGGAGCGTTTGAAAACAGTAAAACAACGAACATGTACTAATAAAGAACTTTCCCGACATCATTGAAGGTTTGCTAAAAACGAATGGGTGTTACAGACTAATACACACACAAACAAAGCCACTCCAACATCTTCTAAAAACATAACAGACACCTCACACGTCTCGAACTGTCGACCTAACCGCTCAACTCTCCTCGCTGCTGGGAGAAAGGGAGCTGGTGATTTGATACGATACATGTGCAGTACATGCGCTGCCAGGGTCTAAGCGATGTCAGGCAGGGCAGCCGATCGGGACTACGGTCTACCCCAAAGCCAAATCATAGTCCTTCAAAAGAAGGCATCGTGCGTACCCCATAAAGCACGTTAAAAGACGAAGAAGAAGATTGAAGGATGTGTAAGTTGAATGCCATGTAAGTCTTTGGTAACTCTCATAGTGGTCAGACTTGAAAAAGGCGAAAAGAGAATAGACGAACATAAAGAATGTGTAAGATATGCAAAACTGATAAGTGGAGTTTTCGTACATGTTAGTGAAAACGATCGAGAATTGGGGCACGTGTTTTATGTCAGTAAAACACAGGGAATGGAAGACCTGGGGCTAAATCCTGACAGGTTTCAGCTTTATTACTGTGCTATGATTAGAAGACTGATATATGTGAGTACATATCAACAACTTGTAAGCTGGAATGGCAGTACATAAGAACAAATAGAACGTTGGAAACCAAATATTCACACCTGGCCGGGGCGACTGGATGGAACCGTGTACTCATTGGTGGATGATGTCAAGTAATCTATTTACATACCTGTTTATCTAATGCTTACCTCGTTCTTATCATTGCCAACTAACTTCCTTTAGATTTATACATTTTATAAAATTATTCTAGAATTAATGATCAAGATATATATATATATATATATGTATATATAATATATATATATATATATATATATATATATATACATATATATATATATATATATATATAGTATATATATATATATATATATATATATATATATATATATATATATATATATATATATATATATATATATATAAATATATATATATATACATATATATATATATATATATATATATATAAATATATATATATATATATATATATATATATATATATATATATATATATATATATATATATATATATATATATATATATATATATATATATATATATATATATGGGTGTGTGTGTGTGAATGTATGTATGTATGTATGTATGTATAAAGTTAAGATACTCGGGCTGCGATGAATACATCAATATGTGAAAGATAGGATAGCGCATGGATGATAGCCTTGTGCTATGAGATCGTTCATTTATTTTCGTTAGAAATGCTTTTGGAAAGCCCCTTCCATTTTTTTTTTATAAAATTTACAATTGTATTTTATTTGAACATTGGCACTGGCAACTTTTTTCAGTGCTAGTTCGTCCTTCTTAAATTTTTTTTTTATTTTTCGTTAAAAAATTTACATCTCAATTGTAATGAGATTAAGTTCGAAGTGACTTGAACCTTGGGAATTACTGACTAGTAATTGCAGTATCAGGTTACAAACTGAATTCTACAAATATTTCATTGTGCACGTCTAGGTATATGATAACACCACTGCTTTTTTTTAATCTTCAATCCTGTTTTTTCTCATTAGAAAGATAAAACGTGAACCTGCCTTTAACAATTCATTATAACCCATTTCCCCTGGATTTTGTTTACCATTCTTCTGCTTCAAATCCCATCACTTAATTTTTGCTGTTGATGGGCCATTACATAGGGAATTTTTTTTTTTCACACATTCCCCTCGCTAGAAAGGAACTTCGAGGAATAAAGGAAGTTCTAGGATAACAGATCTATCCCACTTTCATCGAAACACAAACCACATTTTCGCAAACAAAGTGGAAATAAAAACAAGATAACAGTTCCTGGCTGCATTTTCCTGAAAATAGCTGGACGCCATATCTTAAAGACTAACCATAGAATTTTCTCTAAAATAATCTCATTATGTTTCCCGCACCCAAAGTACCCCTCAGCTCTTCAATCCAACACCACCCAACCTAACCTAACTTAGGGGTATGGAAAAAAAAATAAATAAATAAAAAACGGGGCTGGTGCAATACTAGCATACATCTAAGGAATTTGCGGCATTTCTGCTGAAGTATGACAGGAGGAAATCTGCCGTTGTGCACCGCCATTGCCGTGAGATATGGGTGTCCAATGCAGATTTTTAAGGCTCTTGCTTGATGCTAATGAGGACTCAGACGTACTCAAGAGAGAATATTTTCATACCAGCGCTCCTAACTCAACGACGGGTGTAATTTTCAAAAAGTATTTATATCGGCATTTGCGAGAGAGAGAGAGAGAGAGAGAGAGAGAGAGAGAGAGAGAGAGAGAGAGAGAGAGAGAGAGAGAGAGAGAGAGAGACTTATTTTCTTTCAATAACTTTTAATAGGTTATGAGAGAGAGAGAGAGAGAGAGAGAGAGAGAGAGAGAGAGAGAGAGAGAGAGAGAGAGAGAGAGAGAGAGACTTATTTTCTTTCAATAACTTTTAATAGAGAGAGAGAGAGAGAGAGAGAGAGAGAGAGAGAGAGAGAGAGAGATACTTATTTTCTTCCAATACCTTTAATAGGTTATATGGAATCATAGAAGGTTGTTAAAATAAGAATACTTGAGATTTTTTCACACTAGCCTATCTGTATTTATTCACATTTAATATACATACTTCATCAGGATCGTGTGCAAAGTGATCTGATAGACAATAATAATAATAATAATAATAATAATAATAATAATAATAATAATAATAATAATAATAATAATAATAATAATAATAATAATAATAATATATGAAGGTAACAGACCCTCTCTCAATCATGTCTTGTTAAAGAGAATGGCAGCATCAGTGGAATTGATTTTAAATATGGTCTTCTCAATTCTTCTTATTATTTTCTTCTTATCAGGGCTGACATCTGCTAACAACTGGCCGATGTTCATAATCTGGATAAGGAATTCGTTTCTTGAAATACAAATTTTATTGCATATGAAAAATGGAAGTTAAAAGTGGCATCGGATCGCTGTAGAGTTTGCAAATTACAGAATCTGGAAATCAGGATTACTCTCGTATAAAATCTTCGTCGTTGTTCTAAGGGCGCAGCGGAATTCCAGTGTTTCCAACCGTATTATGGTTCATTCTTAAGCAAGGGTGGACACTTTCTGGTTGGAATGGGGTCGTTAGATGGTATTTATAGTGTCCCAGGCGTCCAGTGTTGTGAGGGCTGAATTTTCATTGGCTGGTTCAGGGATTAAGTTCCTGAGACAAACCATCTCCCAGTGGTCGATGCTCACACTGGTCTCCGTGTGCAGACATTGGAGACCGGGAGGGTAGTACTGGAAAGATCACTGCCGGTATATGGGGGCACCACCTGATTGGTTCGTTCGTTTGGCTCTGGGGTGCTGTGGGCAGCGTCCTATGTGCCACTACTGGGAAGAGGGAAGTCTCCTGTGTGGTGTTGAGGCTAGGTCTCTCCTTTCCGGTGTGTAGGGCCTCCAGGAGGCAGAGGCGGTGGTGGTCTGCCGCCTTATCAATAATTCCGATATTAGGAATTATATCCTTTCGGGTTATTCTGATATTGTGAATATTCATAGCATGATTATGGGTGGCACCTTCCTGAGCATGGCAGGAGATCCTTTTAGAAAATCTCATGGTGGTCATCCCAGTGTAGGCGGTGAGGTATTCCTGGACAGGGAATTTGTACTGATAGACCATGTTGCTTTTATTGAGAGGGTTCTACACTGTGGAGGCCGGGTTGTTTTTCATAATCAGGACGCTGGTCTTCTTGCTTTTGTAATAAATTACTAATTTAACCTTTTTTCAGGGTCCGTAGGGGAGACGTTTCCTTCTATGATATTGCAAAGGGCTCGTTCATCCTCTTTGTATTTTCTGTGGAATACGTCCTTGTAAAAGAGAGTGACGTCTTCAAGGGCAGTGGGGTGAGGCTCCTGCTGATACCATTTATCAATGCTTCTTCGTATACATTTTGTGATGTCTTGGTTGGAATACCCATTGTTAATCAAAACCTGGACAACAAGCTCTAATTTGGTGTGTGTGTGTCCTTCCAAGAGGAGCAGTGTGAAAGAGCTCTCCTGATGAAGATGCTGATCACAGTGCACTTGTATCTCTCTGGACACTCACTCTCACCATTCAGGCACATGCCCAGGTTTGTGGGTTTTGTATAACTTGCATTACGAAGGACTCCTCTTGTTGCCTGACAAGGACATCAAGGAAGGGGAGGTGACAATCACGGCAATGTTCGATGGTAAAGTTGAGGATACTGAGGTCATGGAAGGCTTGCCGCAGGTGTTCTATTTCTTCCACAGTGCTGGCACTTATGAAGGTGTCATCAATATACTGGACATATATCGTCGGTTTCTCAATGGTGGCGAATACCCAACATTCCACAGCTCCCATGTAGAAGTTTGCGAAAAGTACTCCAAGGGGAGAACCCATTGCTACACCATCTTTTTGTATGTACATATGGCCTCTGTGGGTGGAGAAAGGCGCTTTTTTTGTACAAATCTTGAGGAGAATTCGGAGGACATGTTCGGGGATGTTTAATGGGGGTGTGGAGTCGTCTCTATATACATGATCCAGAATTATCTGGATTCTTTCATCCAAGGTGACGTTCGTCAAGAGACTCCATGTCCATCGATGCAATAACTCCTCCCAGGGGTATTGTTTTCGGGGCTTCTGTAAATTCTGCAGAGGACCTCAAACTGTGGTCATCTTGAACATAAGGAGTCAAAATAGCATTCAATTTCTTCGTGGGCTGGTAAGTAGGGGCAGGAATCTGGCTAATAACGGGTTCCCTGGTTTATGGGTTTTATCGTTCCTGTATATGTAGCCAAGGTCATAGTCCCCTACGATCGGCAGCAGGTGAGAGTGTTGGAAGCTGCATTGCCAGTCTCAATGATCCTGTTAGCCTCGCACTTAATGTCATCTACCGGGTTCTTAGTGATCCTCTGAAATTTGCTGCTGTCTGACAATATCTCATCCAACTTATGGTGGTATTCTTCAGTGCGGATCAGTACAAAGGCAGCTGTTTTATCGGCTTGATAGATGGCGACTTCCTCTGGCTCGGAGTTCTTTGGCTGCTTCCCTTAGGTGTCTGTTGATCACATCACTCTTGTAATCACTGCTTTCTGTAAGGGCCTTGGCCAAAATATCCACAATGTATTTTTCTGAACTGTAAGATGCATAAACCAACCGAAATTGTAACTGGCTCAGTGGGAGAATTTGTTTCATGAGTCTTAATTGTTCCATAGGCATACGATAATGACGGAAAGGTTACACGGCAAAAGTTCTCTATCAGGGTTTGACTTCCTTTGAATGTTTCACTTTCCATCAAAATGACAGTTCTCAACCTTTTAGCTCTTCTTTGGGCGAGTCGGTAGAGCTGTGGCCTATCACAAGCCCTTCTTTGGCTGAGTCGATTGAGCTTTAGACTGTCATTCGATGGGCCGGAGTTCAATTCCCGCGGCCGGCTGATGAAGAGTTAGAGGAATTTATTTCTGGTGATAGAAATTCATTTCTCACTATACTGTGGTTCGGATTCCACAATAAGCTGTAGGTCCCGTTGCTAAGTAACCAATTGGCTCTTAGCCACGTAAAATAAGTCTAATCCTTCGGGCCAGCCCTAGGAGAGCTGTTAATCAGCTCAGTGGTCTGGTAAAACTAAGGTATACTTATTTTTTTTGTGGCCTATCACTCGGTAGGCCCGAGTTCGAGTCTCCGGCCGGCTGATGAAGAGTTAGAGGAATTTGTTTCTGGTGATAGAATTTCATTTCTCGCTATAATGTGGTTCGGATTCCACAATAAGCTGTAGGTCCCGTTGCTAAGTAACCAGTTGGTTCTTAGCCACGTAAAATAAGTCTAATCCTTCGGGCCAGCCCTCTCTAGGAGAGCTGTTAATCAGCTCAGTGGTCTGGTAAAACTAAGGTATACTTAACTTTTCTATAGGATTTACATTTAGGTCTTTTAGTATGTATTTTCATCACCCAAAAAATTATTCATTTCTCCTCGTTGACGATATAATATGTATTAGGCAAGGGAACGAATATGTGGATAATTTATTTGATAAATTAAGTGAATTAACTTCATCAGTGAAATTTACTATGGGAATGGAAAATGATGGTCGCCTGCCATTCTTAGATTACCTAATACACTGAACTAATAACGGTTTTAAATACAGTTTAAACAGAAAAAAAGTATATCTTAGTTTAACCAGACCACTGAGCTGATTACTAGCTCTCCTAGGGCTGGCCCGAAGGATTAGATTTATTTTACGTGGGTAAGAACCAATTGCTGATTAACAGCTCTCCTAGAGACGGCTGGCCAGAAGGATTAGATTTATTTTATGTGGCTAAGAACCAACTGGTTACCTAGCAACGGGACCTACAGCTTATTGTGGAATCCGAGCCACATTATAGCGAGAAATGAATTTCTATCACAAGAAATAAATTCCTCTTATTCTTCATTGGCCGGTCGGAGATTCGAACTCGCGACCAACAGAGTGGTAGCTGAGAACGCAATCCGCTTTCCCAACGAGGAACTAGTTTATACAGAAAACCTACCATTATTTCTATCTATGTAAATTTTTCTTTTGATGAAAACAATAAAGTTGAGAAATTAGTTTTAACTTCCCTGTTTTTAAGAGCATTTTACATATATGTAGACTTGAATATATTGATGATGGAATGGGTTAATCAAAAGCACAAGCAAGAAATTGAAATATCTTGATCCTGTATTAGACAATGCATTAAACGTAACACAAAACCTTCCATGATAACAGAAAAGAAACTTACAACAAAGAAAGCCCTGCTTGAACTACCTTATGACAACAATTTCAAAGATATTCCCCTTCTGCTTAAGCATTCTGGAGTTAATGGAGCGTTTGAAAACAGTAAAACAATGAATATGTACTAATAAAGAACTTTCCCGACATCACTGAAGGTTTGCTAAAACCAAATGGGTGTTACAGACTAATACACACACAAACGAAGACACTCCAACATCTTCTAAAAACATAACAGACACCTCACACGTCTCGAACTGTCGACCTAACCGCTCAACTCTCCTCGCTGCTGGGAGAAAGGGAGCTGGTGATTTGATACGATACATGTGCAGTACATGCGCTGCCAGGGTCTAAGCGATGTCAGGCAGGGCAGCCGATCGGGACTACGGTCTACCCCAAAGCCAAATCAAAGTCCTTCAAAAGAAGGCATCGTGCGTACCCCATAAAGCACGTTAAAAGACGAAGAAGATTGAAGGATGTGTAAGCTGAATGCCATGTAAGTCTTTGGTAACTCTCATAGTGGTCAGACTTGAAAAAGGCGAAAAGAGAATAGACGAACATAGAGAATGTGTAAGATATGCAAAGCTGAACAGTGGAGTTTTCGTACATGTTAGTGAAAACGATCGAGAATTGGGGCACGTGTTTTATATGTCACTAAAACACAGGGAATGGAAGACTTGGGGCTAAATCCTGGCAGGTTTCAGCTTTATTGCTGTGCTATGATCAGAAGACTGATATATGTGAGTGCATATCAACAAATTGTAAGCTGGAATGGTAGTGCAAAAGAACAAATAGGACGTTGGAAACCAAATATTCACACCTGGCCGGGGCGACTGGATGGAACCGAATACTCATTGGTGGATGATGTCAAGTAATATATTTACATACCTGTTTATCTAATGCTTACCTTGTTCTTATCATTGCCAACAAACTTCCTTTAGATTTATACATTTTATAAAATTAATCTAGAATCAATGATCAAGGGAAAACATCTCCTGAATTAAATTCATATTCCCGTAAAGATTTTTCTTATAAAACTAGGCTCAATGGTGTTTCTATCCAGTGCACTATTAGCTTAAACTATATATATATATATATATATATATATATATATATATATATATATATATATATATATATATATATATATATATATATATATATATATATATAAATGTATATATATGTATGTATGTATGTATGTATGTATAAAGTTAAGATACTCGGGCTGTGATGAATACATCACTATGTGAAAGATAGGATAGCACATGGATGATAGCCTTGTGCTATGAGATCGTTCATTTATTTTCGTTAGAAATGCTTTTGGAAAGCCCCTTCCATTTTTTTTTATAAAAATTACAATTGTATTTTATTTGAACATTGGTACTAGGAATTTTTTTCAGTGCTAGTTTGTCCTTCTTCAATTTTTTTTTTATTCTTCGTTAAAAACTTTACATCTCAATTGCAATAAGATCAAGTTCGAAGTGACTTGAACCTTGGGAATTACTGATTAGTAATTGCAGTATCAGGTCACAAACTGAATTCTACAAATATTTCATTGTGCACATCTAGGCATACGATAACGCCACTACTTTTTTTTAATCTTCAATCCTGTCTTTTCTCATTAGAAAGATAAAACGTCAACCTACCTTTAACAATTCATTATAACCCATTTCCCCTGGATTTTGTTTACCATTCTTCTTCAAATCCAATCACTTAATTTTTGCTGTTGATGGGCCATTACATAGGGAATTTTTTTTCACACATTCCCCTCGCTAGAAAGGAACTTCGAGGAATAAAGGAAGTTCTAGGATAACAGATCTATCCCATTTTCATCGAAACCTAAACCACATTTTCGCAAACAAAGTGTAAATAAAAACAAGATAACAGTTCCCGGCCGCATTTTCCAAAGACGTAACCAAGTACTGGGACCTTTCCCTGAAAAAAGCTGGACGCCATATCTTAAAGACTAACCATAGAATTTTCTCTAAAATAATCTCATTCTGTTTCCCGCACCCAAATTACCCAATATAGTATATAACCTAACACCACCCAATCTAACCTAACTTAGGGGCATGACAAAAAAAAAAAAAAAATAAAAAAAATAAATAAATAAAAAACGGGCTGGTGCAATACTAGAATACATCTAAGGAATTTGCGGCATTTCTGCTGAAGTATGGCAGGAGGAAATCTGCCGTTGTGCACCGCGATTACCATGAGATATGGGTGTCCAATGCAGATTTTAAAGGCTCTTGCTTGATGCTAATGAGGACTCAGACGTACTCAAGAGAGAATATTTTCATACCAGCGCTCCTAACTCAACGAAGGGTGTAATTTTCAAAAAGTATTTATATCGGCATTTGCGAGAGAGAGAGAGAGAGAGAGAGAGAGAGAGAGAGAGAGAGAGAGAGAGAGAGAGACTTATTTTCTTTCAATAACTTTTAATAGGTTATGAGAGAGAGAGAGAGAGAGAGAGAGAGAGAGAGAGAGAGAGAGAGAGAGAGAGAGAGAGAGAGAGAGAGAGATAATTATTTTCTTCCAATACCTTTAATAGGTTATATGGAATCATAGAAGGTTGTTAAAATAAAAATACTTGAGATTTTTTCACACTAGCCTGTCTGTATTTATTCACATTTAATATACATACTTCATCAGGATCGTGTGCAAAGGAGTGATCTGATAGACAATAATAATAATAATAATAATAATAATAATAATAATAATAATAATAATAATAATAATAATAATAATAATATATGAAGGTAACAGACCCTCTCTCAATCATGTCTTGTTAAAGAGAATGGCAGCATCAGTGGAATTGATTTTATATATGGTCTTCTCAATTCTTCTTATTATTTTCTTCTTATCAGGGCTGATATTTGCTAACAACTGGCCTATGTTCATAATCTGGATAAGGAATTCGTTTCTTGAAAGACTAATTTTATTGCATATGAAAAATGGAAGTTAAAAGTGGCATCGGATCGCTGTACAGTTTGCAAATTACAGAATCTGGAAATCAGGATTACTCTCGTATAAAATCTTCGTCTTTGTTCTAAGGGCGCAGCGGAATTCCAGTGTTTCCAACCGTATTATGGTTCATTCTTAAGCAAGGGTGGACACTTTCTGGTTGGAATGGGGTCGTTAGATGGTATTTATAGTGTCCCAGGCGTCCAGTGTTGTGAGGGCTGAATTTTCATTGGCTGGTTCAGGGATTAAGTTCCTGAGCCAAACCATCTCCCAGTGGTCGATGCTCACACTGGTCTCCGTGTGCGGACATTGGAGACTAGGAGGGTAGTACTGGGAAGATCACTGCCAGTAGATGGGGGCACCACCTGATTGGTTCGTTCGTTTGGCTCTGGGGTGCTGGTGGGCAGCGTCCTATGTGCCACTACTGGGAAGAGGGAAGTCTCCTGTGTGGTGTTGAGGCTAGGTCTCTCCTTTCCGGTGTGTAGGGCCTCCAGGAGGCAGAGGCGGTGGTGGTCTGCCGCCTTATCAATAATTCCGATATTAGGAATTATATCCTTTCGGGTTATTCTGATATTGTGAATATTCATAGCATGATTATGGGTGGCACCTTCCTGAGCATGGCAGGAGATCCTTTTAGAAAATCTCATGGTGGTCATCCCAGTGTAGGCGGTGAGGTATTCCTGGACAGGGCATTTGTACTGATAGACCATGTTGCTTTTATTGAGAGGGTTCTACACTGTGGAGGCCGGGCTGTTTTTCATAATCAGGACGCTGGTCTTCTTGCTTTTGTAATAAATTACTAATTTAACCTTTTTTCAGGGTCCGTAGGGGAGACGTTTCCTTCTATGATATTGCAAAGGGCTCGTTCATCCTCTTTGTATTTTCTGTGGAATACGTCCTTGTAAAAGAGAGTGACGTCTTCAAGGGCAGTGGGGTGAGGCTCCTGCTGATACCATTTATCAATGCTTCTTCGTATACATTTTGTGATGTCTTGGTTGGAATACCCATTGTTAATCAAAACCTGGACAACAAGCTCTAATTTGGTGTGTGTGTGTCCTTCCAAGAGGAGCAGTGTGAAAGAGCTTTCCTGATGAAGATGCTGATCACAGTGCGCTTGTATCTCTCTGGACACTCACTCTCACCATTCAGGCACATGCCCAGGTTTGTGGGTTTTGTATAAACTTGCATTATGAGGCACTACTCTTGTTGCCCAACAAGGACATCAAGGAAGGGGAGGCGGTGATCACGGCAACGTTCAATGGTAAAGTTGAGGCTACTGTGGTCGTGGAAGGCTTGCCGCAGGTGTTCTATTTCTTCCACAGTGTCATTAATATACTGGACATATATCGACAGTTTCTCGATGGCGGTGAATACCTGACGTTCCACAGCACCCATGTAGAAGTTTGCAAAAAGGACTCCGAGGGGAGAACCCATCACTGCACCATCTTTTTGTATGTAAATATGTCCTCTGTGGGTGGAGAAAGGCACTTTTTTTTGTACAAATCTTGAGGAGAGTTTGGAGGACATGTTCGGGGATGTTTAATGGGGGTGTGGAGTCGTCTCTATATACACGATCCAGAATTATCTGGATTCTTTCATCCATGGGGACGTTCATCAAGAGACTCCATGTCCATCGATGCAATAACTCCTCCCAGGGGTGTTGCTTTCGGGGCTTCTATAAACTCGGCAGAGGACTTCAAACTGTGGTCATCTTGAATGTAAGGAGTCAAAATAGCATTCAATTTCTTTGCGGGCTGGTACATAGGGGCAGGAATCTAGCTAATAATGGGGAGTAACGGGTTCCCTGGTTTATGGGTTTTAATGTTCCTGTATATGTAGCCAAGGTCAAAGTCCTCTATGATCGGCAGCAGGTGAAGAGCGTTGGAAGCTGCATTGTCAGTCTCAATGATCCTGTTAGCCTCGCACTTAATGTCATCTACCGGGTTCTTAGTGATCCTCTGAAATTTGGTGCTCTCTGCCAGTATCTCATCCAACTTGTGGTGGTATTCTACAGTGCGGATGAGTACAAAGGCAGCGGTTTTATCGGCCTGACAGATGGTGACTTCCTCTGGCTCGGAGTTCTTTGGCTGCTTCCCTTAGGTGCCTCTTGATCACATCACTATTGTAATCCTGCTTTCTGTAAGGGCCTGGCCAAGAGGAGGGGCTGGAGGGTGTCCGTGGTACGCATGGTGCTTTGATCTTCATGCTTGTGTATGGTGTCCAGTGAGTACTCGATTTCAAGGCGTTGCTCCATGGGCCTTGGTCGGGTAGAGAAATGACAATTAAGTCCCATACATAGAATTCTATCTTGTTCGGCAGTAGTACATAGTCGGTCAGATTAATGTATTCCTCTCTCTTCGTGGGAGCCGTAGTTTTCCTCCATTAAGGGCGACCAGTTTCTTTGTTATTGTCCTCATTCTCTTTACAAGATCCTTCTTTTCCAGGCAGTGCAGGCATTCCACGATGGTGCTGGGGTGTGTCGACTCTTGGGAGAAATCATCGTCTCTACTGGCTGTTCCATAATAAGCATTGCCTTTACGGACACTCAGATAGGCTGCTACAGGGTTACTGCTGTTAGCCTACTGTGATGGAGGTTGTCCCTCTCAGCTTACAAGTTCTTCAGCTTGTCATCGAGTGCGACTCTGTCTCGTTCCTTTGCAGAGAGCTGACATTGAAGTAGGGTCCTCCTGAAGCTCCTAGTGCCCAGGTCTTCCTGTGCAGATGGGTCATGTAGCAGTAGAGTAGTACATGAAGGTAACAGACGCTCTCTCAAGCATGTCTTGTTAAAGAGAATGGCAGCATCAGTGGAACTAATTTTATATATGGTCTTCTTAATTCTTATTATTTTCTTCTCATCAGGGCTGATATTTGCTAATAACTGGCTGGTGTTCACAGTCTGGATAAGGAATTGGTTTCTTGAAATACTAATTTTATTGCATATGAAAAATGGAAGTTAAAAGTGGCGTCTGATTACTGTAGAGTTTGCAAATTACAGAATCTGGAAATCAGGATTATTCATGTGCAGAATCTTTGTCATTGTTCTAAGGGCGTAGCGGAATTCCAATGTTTCCAGCCGTATCATTAGTTCATTCTCAAGGAAGGGCAGACTTGTTCTGGTTGGAATGGTGTCGTTAGACGATATTTATGGTGTCCCGGGTTTCCTGTGTTGTGAGCGCTGAATTTTCATTGGCTGGTTCAGGGGGTCAAGTTCCTGAGCCAAACTGTCTCCTAAAGGTCGATGCTGGAACTGGTCTCCGCGTGCGGACGTTGGAGACTGGGAAGGTCACTGCCAGTAGATGGGGGCACCACCTGATTGGTTCGTTTGTTTGGCTCTGGGGTGCTGGTGGGCAGCGCCCTGTGTGCCACTAATGGGAGGAGGGAAGTCTCCTGTGTGGTGTTGAGTCTAAGTCTCTCGTTTCTGATGTGTAGTCCATGTTGGTTTTGGCACTTTTACAAATTGCCACTTCAGCTTAAGAATGAAAAATTACAATGATAATAAATAAATGATTCTGATCATGCCGTGATGATGGGCTAAGTGTTTATATTTTCTCTAGTAATTATTGTGATCCATATTTATGTTTCCACTATGCATTTTCCGTTTTTATTTTTCTTATTTTTCAATTCTCCATTACATATTGAAATCATTCAGAATTGATACTGTCTTTAATAGTACAATTAAAAATACATAGACGCAATGCATATCACAATTTAGGAAAGTCAGGAATAACATTCCAGTCCTTTCTTTTTTGTTTTTCTCTCTCTTCAGCTTGTTATAACTTTCCTCAAGACTAAAATGGAAAGGAGATGTCTCAAAGTACTGACTTTCTGCTTTCACTTATTAACAAAGTGATTAAAAAAAGTTTTATATGTTCATCTTTCAATTATATCAACAAAGTGATTAAAAAAAAGTTTTATATGTTCATCTTTCAATTATTTTACCTTGTAGTAGCGTCTGTGTTCTCATGAAGGAGGAATCTATAAAACACACACGCGTACACGCACAGACACACACACACATATATACATATAATATATATATATATATATATATATATATATATATATATATATATATATATATATATATATATATATATATATATATATATATATATATATATATATATATATATATATATATATATATATATATATATACGAGTATATTTATAAAAATTTTATCACACCGTAATTTATATACATTCATGAAGCTACAAATGTTGTTTAATATCAAGTTCACGCTACCTCGGGAATATCCCCGATGGGGAATGATCACCGAAGGGGAATTTATAAGTGATCTTTTCCCACCGGGGATATTCCCGAGGTAGCGTGAATTTGATATTAGGCGACATTTGTAGCTTCATGATTTACATATATATATATATATATATATATATATATATATATATATATATATATATATATATATATATATACTGTATATATATATATATATATATATATATATATATATATATATATATATATATATATATATATATATATATATATATATATATATATATATATACACACACACATGCATATGCGAGCTAGTTTCAATACTTCTAGGCTGCTACTATTCATTACTTTCCAACTCCATTTCAGCATGAACTTGTAGTTTCCGGCGAAGGCGGAGGCCAAGTGGTTCAGACGATTGTGGAAGTGTCCATTGCAGACGTGAATGACAATCCACCTGTCTTCACTCACACAGACCCTCACGTCACCGTGATCGAGGAAGATGATCGCCATCTCCCAACAACTCTTTTAAAAGTAATTGTTGATATACGTTACCCTTAGTCTTTCAATGTTTAAGCTTTTTCCAGAATCCTGAATACTCTCATTTACTTCTAGCAAGTCGCGTTTTAGCAAATTTGATGAATTGGCACATGATTGGTATCATTTCATTCTACATTTATGTTCATTAAGGTGAGATTAAGAATATTTATGTTGCATAATGCTTTTGCATTTTCACAAACTTAGAGATTATTTAAGGTTTACCATATTTTTTTTTACTTACAGTATAATGTAATTTTACAAGCATATTCTCGGTCAATTGAACAGAAAGTGGTCTTAGCATGGAATGGAAGTGAGAGAAGCATCAATATGACGGACAGTGTTTTAAATATATATATATATATATATATATATATATATATATATATATATATATATATATATATATATATATATATATATATTATATATCAAACATTACCACAGGTAAAAAAAATAAAAGACGGGGTTAAATACTCACCGGTTTCGACTTTATTTCCAAGCCACTGACTACACTGCAGAGACAGCACTGAAGAACATACACAACCGTCTGAGACTACAGATCCCCCACTGACAGGTGTCAAAGTAGGAGTGGCCTCAAAACTCTTTTGGGCTAATGGTAGAAATCTCAAAATGCTCTCAAGGGACAATACTTATAAACGTACAGACCATATGAGACCATTAATCCACACCTGACAGGTGCCAGGGGATTGGCAAGAAAACTAATTAGTTTTACTGCACCCGTAAAAGGAATTTATAAAATGTTTAGATTTTAAGGAAGGTAGTAGAGATGTATGGAAAAAGGATTATCATATTTGTAAACAGTATGGGGGTCAGTGGCACTCATGAGTTTTCTCGCCAATCCCCTGACACCTGTCAGGTGTGGACTTGTAGTCTCCTATGGTCTGCATGTTTATCAGTATTGTCCAATGAGAGCATATTTTGATTTCTACCACCAGCCCAAATGAGTTTTGAAGCCGCTCCTACTTTGACACCTGTCAGTGGGGGATCTGTAGGCCAATATCTAACGGTTGTGTATGTTCGTTTATCATATTGTGATTTTCAACACTATGTACCAGGCCTTCATCAATGTCTTGGAAATAGAGTCGAAACCGGTCAGGACCTACACCCTGTCTCTTATTTTTTCACCTGTGGTAATGTGTGATAAACAAATCACCCGTTAAAGTGATTAAAATCACACACACACACACACACACACACACACACACACACACACACACATATATATATATATATATATATATATATATATATATATATATATATATTGCTTGAGAAAAGTTCACGTTCCGTTAGTCATTTTGGTCATCATTAATATGTTCCCATTTCACTGAGCAATACTTGTAAATAATTTGTTGGGGGTTCCTGGGGTCATCATTCGATTGTCTTTCCATTTTAGGTTGAAGCCACTGACCCAGACCAGTCGGACGAATCTGGGCTTCTGTACACTTTGCGAGGGGATGGCGTTGACGGTTATTCTTCAGAAGACGCTTTCTTCAAGATATATCCACATACAGGAGATCTGATACAGTTGAGGGTAAGTGAAATCAAGGATTAAGAATTCCCATGTCTTTAGTTGGTTTTCCTTTACATCTTTTGCCCAGAATATTCCTATGAAAAGTAAAATGCTTAATTTTCAAGACGCACGTTTGAACATTTTACACTTACAAAGTATTACCCTTGATTCCGTAGGCCCTAGACCGCGATCCTCCTAATGGAAAAAGAATATGGAAGTTGAGAGTCAAAGTCAAAGATGGTCAAAAAGCCTGGAAAGCTGGAAAACGACCCAAAGAGACGAAAAACACACCAGTGAAATCTAGGGAGCGCTCTCCACCGTGGGACTATGGAAACGAATTTCAAAATGATCATCCCATTGGAAATACTCTTGGCAGAGACGTTGACATTTCGACACATACCGCCCAAAATCACGACGTAACTAAACTGAGCAAAAATAGTGGTGTCGAGTGGGACGGTTCTAAAGTTCGTGAGGATGAAATCAGGGGTATACTGTGGGAGACAAAAGACAACAGGTACGACCGACTTGTATCTCTCCAGAGTGGTGGAGGTAAAACAAAAAAACATGCGTGGACGAGAGAAAGAAACCGCAAACATAAAACAAAGCCATTCTCTTGGACAAACTCCAATGACAAACACGCCCAGCATTCCTGGAAATTCAAGGAAATAAATCATAAAGATGCTAAACAGTTATCCTGGAATGACCAATATAGGTTTGGAATTCTCAAGTCAGTGTATAATTACAAGAATGAGGAAAACTCTCATAGAAATAGCTGGGAACTCTCTATCAGAACTAAAAATGAGAAAAGCAAAGATAAGTGGGTCAGTAGTGACTCAACGAGCAGAACAGAAGGACGCAGAACGAAACTGGAAAACACAAACCAAGGAAGAGTTTTACAAGTGCAAGGAATGAAGGACCAAATTTCACTCAGTAAGTCAAGGTCTGAAGAGTTCTTGGTTTCATCTCCGGACACTTCAAGCTCAAGTGGTAAAGGTCAGACTTTAGAACTGAGCAAAGAATTATCGAAACCAAGTTTAAACTCTTACGCAGTTGTCGAAAACCAGAACTCAGAGCCAGCGAATAAGAAAGGAAAGATTAAGAAGATTTTGGCAATTAATAATGGTGGTCTTCCTCAAAATTATGACTCCAGCAGATTTTTCCAAAAAGGCGACAGTACCTGCAAAGGTCAAGTACCTAAATGCGACCTCGCTCCTGACGTGGAAGGTACAAAAGAAATTAGACAGAACAGCCATTTGTCGTGGAGTAACAGTCTTAAGACAAGAATTAAATTTAGTGAAGAGGCCAAACTTCATAAAATTGCTGTCCTTACAGATGATTCACTTGACGACCTCATTTCTCGTGACAAATTCAAGAATTCCCACAATTCCCGAAAGGCTGGTTTTAAACCTTTAACCTCTGACTGGGAAGAAATCGAAAGTTCTGAAGATGTGCAGTTGAGAAAAGAGTCACGTTTTGTCAACAAGGCAAAGAGGTCTCCTGATGGGGTATTTCAAACAAAACGCAAAATCAGCAGCATTTCAGATGAGAGCCTCACTTTCATTCTTGAAACCAAGGGATCTAAAACTTCAGCTTCTAGCACAGCGGTTGATATGGAAAGTACACAAGCATATAGAGACCAATTCAAATTTGGTAAGCCAAATCGCACAAAGGAAAGGAAAATTGGAAGTATCTCTGGCCACTCCTTGGAATCGACAGAAGCTACTGCCTGGATATTAGATTCATCAAGTAATAACACCATAAGCACACCAACAACCTTATATCCTCAGGGTCAAATTGACTCTCAAGGTAAAGGAGTCGTTACTAACAGCGGCATACATCGCATAAGTGCCATTGCAAATTCGAATGCATTAGATAAATACCCTCAAAGGCTTGCGTCAAACTCTTCTAAAGCAGTATCAAAGAAAGCCACAGAATTACGAAGGCTACTTTATCCGCAAATGGAAGGTTTAACAACTATCAGAGAATCGATCGATACATTATCACAGAAGACAAACGAGACTCTAAAGTATCCAAACAACAAATATTCAAGCTCCCCTGTGGGTCAGACCTTAAACCAGAAACGTTTGTTAAATTCGAGTGGAAAAAGGACTAACTCTGTATCCAGGACCAAAAACTTCCTTCCTGCTTTAGTCGCCAGACATCGACAGATTAGATCAAGCAACCAAATTTACAAGTTAGGTAGCAAAAGGAGAGAAAGCAAATGGGTTTTAAAGAAACCAAGAGGAAGAGGCTGGCTCTCGAGAGGGGCCAGAGACATCATAACGGAATCTCCCTTCGACAGCTTTGACTCAGATGAAGAAGAAGAATGCTACGAGGCTTCCCAGGTCAGTGGATCCGTGACTGAAGAGGCCAGCAACCAAAAACAGAATCCGATACATGAAGTGGAGATACTTGTGACAGTCATTGTCAAGGATATCAACGACAATGCCCCTATTTTCCCCAATGTGACAATGTTTGGAGAAGTACGGGAAAATGGTCCTGTAGGTGAGTTGAAAAAATATGATTAAAGTTGCTATTTCATATATATTTATATATACAGTATACATATAAATATATATTTATATTCATATATATTTATATATATACAATATATATATATATATATATATATATACATATATTTATATATATATATATATATATATATATATATATATATATATATATATATATATATATATATATATATATATATCCTGTATATATGTGTGTGTGTGTTTGTGTGTGTATGTGTGTGTGCGCGTTTAGTGTACATATGTTTTTAGTAGGGAGTCTCCAGCTTTGTAGATAATTCAGCTCAACCCAGAACTGAAAGAAATGCATTTTCACAGTTCTATTCTTACTTCTTCAGCTTGCAAACCAAGGTTGTATCTGTTAACAGCTGACAGAAAAACTGACATGTACAAAAGTTACTAATCAGCAAGTTACAACATTAGGTTGTATTTATAATATTTATGTGAAACATGGTTCAAACAAACAAATTTTAAGTTCATAGAAATACTGTCAAGT
>JANJGK010000023.1:184633-194633 GCA_039081455.1 Macrobrachium rosenbergii
TATAAAAGTTTTACAAATCTCTTTCTAAATTATAGGATCAAGTTTTTTTCATGGCTTGACTTATATTCATGTTATGGCCATAAGATGATTTTGTAAAGCTAGACTCAATGATATTTCTTTCCAGGGCTAGAGTATGCCATGTTTTTTGCCCCTTCCTAGTTGATAGTAGGATTCTTCTCAGTAATATCTGTCAATTATTATAATTACTTGAACATGGTTTAAATTTTAAGGAAGGTAGTAGAATTGTAGGGAAAAAGGATTATCATATTTGTAAACATAGTATGGGGTCACTAGCTCTGATAAGCTTTTTCACCCTTCCCTCTTGACACATAGTCAGGGGTGGATCAGTAATCTCCAACAGTCTGTAAGTTGTCAGTACTGTACCTTTAGTATATATTGTTTTTTACTACCAGCACTAATGAGTTTAGTCTCCAGTTCCCCTTTGACACCTGTCAGGTGTGGATTCGTAGTCTCAAACAGATGTGTACTCGTATATTCATCCGTACTTTCTCTGTAGTACATATAGTGTGATTTCTGCCATTCAGTATCAGTCCTTCATCAATTGCTTAGAAATAAAGCTGGAACAGGTCAGAACCTAAACCCAGTTACTCAATTTTTTCGTTTGTGGAGATGTGATATATATATATATATATATATATATATATATATATATATATATATATATATATATATATATATATATATATATATATATATATATATATATACATGGGTCACTCGGCTAATGAGTTTAATAATTAGTTAACTGGATTTATATTGCCTTGCTTTACCTAAGACCCACGTAATTCTGCCAATTAAGGCTAAAATTAACTCTAAAGGACAGATATTGAATTGATCAGGTCTCCATTAACACTAGTTAACAAAGAAGAGAGGTTTATTCATAACCACATGAATGAATTCAGCAAACTTACTGGAACACTAGTTTCAACAAAAAAGAAACAGAAAATGAAATGGATTATTTACAGGAGCTAACAGCACCTCAGAATATTAGTTCTGCTGAGGAAAAACACCCCAATCGTGCATAGACATGAACGCAACAGATTTATGTGCCTCTCAGACGCTTATAATATAAGGCAATTAACGCACGGTCGAACTGGGGCTTCTTGGTACTGACGAGGCTGATTCTTCTCCAAGAAAGAGGATTTTGTTCATGCCCAAGGTGTACACAATTCTGGAAAAAACGTATCCAGATAACAATCTTGCATTACAGAAACTCTCACTCGTCATTACTTAATCACAAGGGGATGATTCTTATGTCATGAGTTATAATTTTAACACCATGGAGGATAAGTTATGTGGCTTCACTAGACAACAATAATTGTACTTAATAGATGACTTCATAAATGGGATATGTTTTACTAGGATTTCTGAGTCAGTTACTGTTTAAGAGAGGAAAATTGAACAAGGAAAAATGAGTTTCAGTCAAAGGGAAAGAGGACTGGGGGTAATTGTCAAATCAGACTTACCATTGGGTTAGCTAATGCAGTGATCAGTTGCATAAGATTCCTTGGTCCGTTGGAATAACAATTTTCACCCTCGTTTTGAACAAAGGATGGAAAACAAAGGATGCTTGGAGGACAGCGTGGACACGTCCATGCTCTATGGCAGCTGAGTGGAGAGTCTCATGACGCTGGGGCAACTTCTCACTGTTTTCTTTAAAATTCCGCCAGTGTACTCGCCAGTACACAGGATAGAGGAAAGTGAGTTTTAGGAACAGTATAGCTCAGGTCTGGCCTAGCAAAACTGTACCCCCTCTATGACTCTCCAAGCTATAAGTCTCGCCCGTTGGCGAATTTAATTTGAAAACACTGCTTCCTGCTCGCCTTTTCTCATGCGAGAAATCTATATTCTACCTAGCTTTAACTAGAGAATTAATTCTATTCTACTAAGAGGCAAGAAGAGAGGCCGAATGGCAAATATATATATATATATATATATATATATATATATATATATATATATATATATATATATATATATACTTGCATACATACATGTATGCACACACACACACATATATACATGTGTGTGTGTTTGTGTGTGTGTGCTTGTGTATATACTGTATACTGGTAGCTAGTTGTCAGCAATCTCATCCCTTAGCTGCTGGTGCCACAGTGGTACCAACATCGCACAATTTTCTTTGTATGTGAGGCAAATGCTACGCATAACACAATAAACGGATGAAGAATACTTTGATTCAGAAGCAAACCCCGTATATTGTTTTACTTTTAGACAGTGTCTGTTTATGTGACAATATAGTGGGAGAACTGTGTGTGCTTTCTGAATCAAATGTAATTCTGAAATGAAAGAGAATTTGGGATGGTTGTCCGGTTGTAAAGGACAGAACGCTCTAGTAAATCATTGTAGTCAGAAATTTACGCACCAGAATTTTGCAATTATTTTGTCTCATAGTACTGAATCGTGAATTTATGTGAAAAAATTGCCTTTCAAAGAGTAATTTCATTCCTAATATAAATAAGTGGTGGAGGATAACTGAACAGGAATTCTTTAGGAATTGTTTGGGAATATATTCACCGAATACCGGATATTTCATGATGGCTCCAAGAATGAGGAATGAAAACTGACAGAAAATAAAGGGACTAAAGAAGGAAATGAGAGAAAACCCCACAATTGCACTAGGAAGTTGCACTGAAAAGTAATAGTTAGAGACCTTGGACATCAAGACCGAAGAAAAAAAGCGGGGCTTGAGGTAAAGGAAAAGACTAAAATGTGGGTGCAGCTAGCAGCCAAAGAGACGCTGCACACTAGCTTTGGTAATGCCCACAGTGCCCACTACTGGGGCAGAGGGAATGGTAAATACTGGGTTAAGAATATTCAGGATTGCGGTTGCTGGACGTAACATACCGCAAAATTCATTTAAAGAAGTTGCAGTGAATGTGGATTTGATAAACTAATACAATAATGAAATAAACAAGACTACATGGCAGACTACTCGCGGGATAAATAGTGGGTAATTGTTAAAGATATAATCAAATTAGATTAGAAACAGTTATTTTTGGATTACACAGAGAAGGAGTTAATAAAAGTACGAAATGTTTCACTGTAAGACATTTGAGAGGAAAGGTATTTTAAAAGAAATAAAGAACCATACAATAAAAGGTGAGTTTATTTTTATGCTGAATAATGAAAGCACTTTGTAAGTGAAAGGAGCATTAACTTCCAAATAGACTAAGCTCATTTTTTTACTTATTGTCCTTATTGTTAATTAAATCAAAACATAACGTGGCCTTAATTAGTACGTTGCGAGTTCCTGGAATTCATTATCATTTTTTACTGGTATATGGGCGTCCCTGCTTTTGGGCTACAGATTTGAAGTTACAAGAGAATATTAACCTTGCATCAGCTATTTCCTAGCAGACTTATTGCCATGAATGTGTATCTGTCTATCTAAATGTGTATCTACCATGAATGTGTATCTATCTAAATATATATATATATATATATATTATGTATATATATTTAAGGGGTTATAGCAGGGTAAGACCAGTTGGCGAACTAACTTAAAATCTTTAGGATATGTCATTCACTGTTAATATAGATTTATTATGTACCTCTTTCTGGTTGATTGAGTAGCAACAATCTCTTCAAGCTTCCGGGAAAAGGATTTAAGGGATATATTATTCTGTATAATAGGAGAAGATGAATGACGCGTTTTGAGCTTTACTTACACCACCTGTACACACAACATGACCTTTCATTTTGATTCCCTTTCGGAAAGGAAAACTATTTTTGAAAGCTGTTTTCTAACGTTTATTGTAGATTAGTTAATATAATGGAAACTTCCATTGCAGAGAACTGCATTTAAAAGAGGAACGTGTGATTTATTGAACAAGTGAACATTTAATGCAGGTAAGGCTTTCACTTTCACCAAAATGGATTTCGTCTCATTCCCTTCAAAACCAGTCTTCCCGCCTTGCACGGATTCTTTCCAGACCTTTCGGTGGCACAAGTGTCCGCCTGGGACGCTGACGACGCCACGGAAGGCACCAACGCTCGCATCACCTACGCCATCGAGAAGAACGTCATCCACGACAAGACTGGGGAGGCCATTTTCAATGTGCATCCTCATTCGGGGCTGGTGACGACCGCCCTCTGCTGTCTGGACAGGGAAACGACGCCCGAGTATCATATTCAAGTGGTGGCTGCTGATGGAGGCGGACTTAAAGGTTGGTCTGAGAGAATTGCGTCATGCTCCTAATCAGGGATAATGTGGCATATATATATATATATATATATATATATATATATATATATATATATATATATATATATATATATATATATATATATATATATATATATATATATGTAATTGTAATAGCAACAATGCCCTCTTAACTTCTCGAATTCTTCGCGCTTTTTTGGATATGCTTGTAACTACGAAGCCAAAAATATCCAAACGGAAGAAATTGAAGAGCCAGTGAACGCCGGTCGCGGGAAGCGAACCCACATTACCATATTCACAAGGAGGTCACGTTGCCGACCTGGCATTCACAGGCTCTTCAATTTCTCCCGTTTGGATATTTTCGGCTTCGTAGTTACAAGCATATCCAAAAAAGCGCAAAGAATTCGAGAAGTTAAGAGGGCATTGTGGCTATTAGAATTACAGGTGTGTCTGGTAAAAGTGACCAGTAGATTCTACATATATATATATATATATATATATATATATATATATATATATATATATATATATATATATATATATATTTTAACTTTATCACATACACAATTGTTCTGTGCATTAGTAGACTTACTAAAAGGACCTCATTCAAACTGGATGGTATCTAATGGAGGTTTTATTCAAAAAGTTACAAGCTTTCTTGGACAAACAATCCACATTATCAAGTATCCGTACAATGGGCAGACGCGTAGTCCGGCTGTATTTATATCTGTGTGCTGGGTACTTTTAATCCTATAATCGCCTAGCTCCTCCTGTGTGACCCCCACCCCCTCGTGATCTTGGTCTTTCGCTGCTCCCTTCTTCTAGGTGTCCATTTTCCGTGCGTTCCCTTGCGGAAACGGCTTTGAAGACAGCATATCTAGAAAAATTGTATACTCCACAGTAGCAAGGAAACGAAGAAAAAACGCAAGAGAACGCATGGAAAACGGACACCTAGAAGAAGGGAGCAGCGAAAGACCAAGATCACGAGGGGGTAGGGGTCACACAGGAGGAGCTAGGCGATTATAGGATTAAAAGTACCCAGCACATAGATATAAATACAGCTGGACTATGCATCTGCTCATTGTACGGATACTTTATAGTGTGGACTGTTTGTCCAAGAAAGCTTGTAACTTTTTGAATAAAAACTCCATTAGATACCATCCAGTTTGAATGAGGTCCTTTTAGTATATATATACATACATATATATATATATATATATATATATATATATATATATATATATATATATATATATATATATATATATATATATATGCTATTTTGGCATATTTCTTCTCTTATGCAATTTCTACTTAAGTCAACGTCATTCTTCGCAGATGCTGTCTTCTTATCAAGACTTTGAATCAGTCTATACTTCTTTTTCTCTTCTGGCAAACTTCTTAGGAATAAGGAAAAATCAATGGGGATTCATTCCATTTATTTTCTGTTTTTCCAGTCGATGGACCATTTCTCCACCTCTGTCAGCTGCTTCATCAAGATTGGATTATAAGCCGACATACATAGTTTTTATTCTTGCATGTGGACGTTTGAATTTCAAACATGTCGTCATTGGGTGCTGAATTTCTATTGGTTGGGTGGTCTCATTCTCTCGCTGGCCATCTAGGCAGCAGCATGGGCATTCCTGGCTTTCCATAAGGCTCATGTTATGTTGAGGCTTGCATCCAAGGGCGTGGGAAAGGGCATGATTCCCATCTCTGCTCGGTAGTCTTGATTTGCTTCATTGTCGAGCTCTGTGTGAGTAGCTTTCCATGTGGAACAATATATAATTACACGTCCCACATATGTTGCTACCACACAGCGTTTTTACGTGTCAGAGCACACCCCATGGGCATTAAGGCACTGGGTATCATTAGTTGCCTTGTGGTACATGATAGTATTGTACCTGTCTCCTTTCTTCTCCACATTTACATCCGGGAAGGGAAGTCAGCCTTTAACACCATATTCATTGGTGAAGTTTAGGCTAGAGTTCCTTTTCAAGGTATACTGCAGGCAGGTGGCTTCTTCATCAGTATTAATGGCAATAAAGATGTCATATACATATCGGTTCTGGGTGGGAATTGAAGGTTCTATCCTCGACATCTGCCTTGTACAAATTGGAAAATAGGATGTCAAGGCGGATTCCCATGATGGTGACACCGTCTACCCGTCGAAAGAGGTCACCCCTATGTGAGAGGAAGAGGAGCCTCCTTGGTGCAGATTTGGAGCAGGTGTCAAAGGGCATCTTCTGGTATGTCAAGGGGTGTGGCATCCAAGTGATAGACTCTCCTTAAAATAATATCAAAGGTTTTCATCTGATAGTAGAGCAATGGAGCTGTCTATGAGTATCGGAGACTACAGGCCAGGGTATTGTTTTGGCACCATCAAGACCCATAAATAAGGCCGGCAACCTGTTGTGCCCTATAAATTCCCAAGTTAGCTCTCAAACTTATGAAATAGTCAAGACTCTGAATAAAATAATAACTCCTTACATCCTTAGGTGGTGCTGAGTGGTTTCCCTCATAGAGTTCAGTGATATTTGGAATACTACGTCTACAAGCTCTACTATCACATCGCTGGATGTCGAAAGTCTATTCACAACCGTACTGGTCGGCAAAACCATCAATATTATTTTAACAAAAGTCTATCACTCACATGCCGTGCCCCTTGGCATACCAGAAGATGGCCTTCAACGTCTTCTCCAAATCTGCACCAGGGAGGTCTCCTTCCTCTCACACAGGGGTAGCGTCTTTCGACAGGTCGATGGTGTTGCCATGGGATCCCTCCTTGGTATCCTGTTTGGTGATATGTAAAATAATACTGTGTACCAAAAGGCGACTAATGTGCGCCGGTGCCTTAACGCCCATGGGGAGTGCCCTGACACTTACAAATGCTCTGTGGTAGCCATGTACGTGAGATGTGCAATTACGCACAGATCCACATGGAAAGCTACTCATGCACAACATGATTGTGTTAGGCAGTTCCTAACTAATAGTGGATATGACAGCAATCTAATGTAAGGTTGCATAAGAAAACAGTTGGACATGTATGCCAGCACACCAGTGATGATGCCTACCTCACCGAGAAACATATAATACTGTATTACAAAGTTGCTTATCACGGCCAGTTCAAGAATGAGGTTATTGTCATGAAGACAGTAATTGACAGCAGTATGACACCTATGAATCCGGATATGAGGATTTCCTTACATGTTGACTGCCACCCAAACCTAGTCAGCAATCTTGTAATGTGAAATACCAGGGCCCCCTGTACAGAGATGAGGGACTCGACCAACATAGTATGCAAATTTAAATGTAATGAAGGGGCTTGTTAAGCCATCAGCAATTACTACATAGGTTGCACCACTACCACTCTTTGTAAGTGACTGTAAGCTCACTGCAACCAATGGGCAATATTTCAACACTATGTAGACGACCACGACTGTAAGCTGGCGCTAGAAAAATTATCAGAAAGCACAGAAATCGTGCATAAAGGCACCCACTTCCACAGATTGCAAGCAGAAGCTGTAAGCATAAATCAACAACTGCCTGCTTTAAATATACAGAGGAACTCAGACTTCATCCTCCCTTCTTCAAGGAACCACACTACATCAGTGAGAATCCGAAAGGAGTCATGATCGACAGAACACCCCTGGAAACGACTACCAACGACGAAGCAAATCAAGACTATCGGCCGGAGACGGGAATCACGTCCTTGGATGTAAGCCTGGGGATAAGACTCATCCTATGGAGCTCCAGAAATGCCCATGCTGCCTCCCAGACGGCAGAGAGAGAATGAGACCAGCCGACTAATAGAAATTCAGCTCCCCAGTGATGCCATATTTGAAATTCAAGTGTCTGCATGCAAGAATAACAACTGTGTATGTCAATTTATAATCCAGTCCTGATGAAACCACCAGGAGAGAGGGAGAAACGGTTTGTAGACTAGAAAAAGATGAAGAAAATGGAAAGAATCCCCAATGATTTTTCTTATTCCTTAGAAGCTTGCCAGAGGAGAAATAGAAGTATTGGCTGGTTCACAGTCTTGATAAGAAGAAAGTATCTGCAAACAATGCCATTGACTTCATAAACACATATATATACTGCCTTCACAAATATTAGAAGGGACCAAAGCAAATACATGTAAAACCAGAGGAAAAGAACAGTCTACATGCAGTATTAAAAGAATACTGCATTTCTTGTAGGTTTCACATTACATATGTTTAATAGAGTAAAGGAATTATTCCACTTTATACAAGCTGCATTATTTGCCAAGGAACATATGAATAACTTTTCCTGAAAAAAACTATCCTGCTCTAGTATTTCTGTAGTCTATCCAACATTGGCCATATTTTTAGTGTTAGCTCGCAAAGGAAAGACATCTCCTCTACCCCTTTCGAAATCTACTATGAGAAAAATTCAGAGCAGGACGTCAGGGGAGCTTTAATCCTAAGGACCAGTGTTTCACCTCGCTCTTACCAGAGTATGTAAGGAGTGCGGTAAGATTTATGGCGGTATAAGAGAGTATTGAGGTGATACGGGTAATGCAACAACCTACACAGTTCTATAGTTAAGTATCACATAAAGCTAATTCTTTTTTTGCTGCAAAGTGGAATAACCACACACGCACACATAGGCAGTATATATATATATATATATATATATATATATATATATATATATATATATATATATATATATATATATATATATATGTGTGTGTGTGTGTGTGTGTGTGTGTGTGTGTGCGTGTTATGTATATATATCTATATACATATATATATATATATATATATATATATATATATATATATATATATACATACATATATTTGTGTTTGTGGTTGATTCAAGAATATAAAAAATGAGAAAGACTTTGAAACAAATCCACAATTGTTCTCTATAGATGTTTATTCTTGTATACAGCAAAGCCTCAATTGTTTTTTCAGCGGAATTTATTCGCCAAGGAAATTAAAAGTCCTTTAGATGTATTTTGTTAAATTTCTTCAGCTCTACTTATTTCATTATCAGGAGCCATATTCCGCACGTTAAACCCCTTTTACATTTGTTTCAAGTGAAAAGTTAACAGCTCTGATTAATGTGTGAAAACTCTACTAAGAGCTTTCTTATCTACAAATGTCTAGTTTCTGTTGCGATTCACATTCAATTTCCTAAAAAAAACTCTCTGTTCTCTCGTGTTGTTGATAATAAATTCCTATAAGTAGAAATATCTTTCAAGACATTTCCTTTATCTTGCATGCCCTCACGGAAATATTACGAAGCACAATGACTCAAGAAATAGAAACATTCCTATAAAATTTTCCTCCGCGCAATTTGTTACGAATGAAAAAGAAAAATAAGTGTATAAATTACAGTAGGAAAAAGCAGAAAACGTCATCAGTAAAAATTTTTAAATGTAAAGTTGTTGCCACTTCAGTCTGACCTACGGCAGAAATCGTAAGAGTAAAGTAAAAAAAAAAGGTCGCGCTCTTAGACAGATAAAATATTAACTGGATGAGAGAGAGAGAGAGAGAGAGAGAGAGAGAGAGAGAGAGAGAGAGAGAGAGAGAGAGAGAGAGAGAGAGAGAGAGGCGTAACTCTGTTTCAGACTAATTTTTACCCCTCACATATTTCGTTAATACAACGAACTACACGAACCATTTTACTTATAAATATTTAGCATGATGTGCGAGGTTCAACATCTCGTAAATAATAAATAATTTCATAAAGTCAGCATTTGTAAAGGATGACTGCCAGGGAAGTTTCACGTGAGGGGATTACTCGGTCTGCACACTA
>JANJGK010000023.1:199633-207133 GCA_039081455.1 Macrobrachium rosenbergii
TAACACCGAGAAATTCAGAGTTAACTTAGCACGAGTTCTGATTACCTGGTTTGCATCACAAACAAACCTCAGATTAAAGGTGGTTTGGCAATTCTGGTCTTTCGTTTCGCTTTTAGGGTGTGCCTCTGTGGGTGTGCGTGCGTGTAAATGTGTAATTTACATTTTTATGGTTGAGAGTACGTCTTATTTAAAGGGTAAGGTATGTGGAGATGAATGGACAAAATGGGAGTTGAAAATTAACTCTTATTAAAATAAATTTACAATTGCGTGAACTACACACACATATATACACACAAACACACGCACACAAAACACACACACACAAACACACACATATGTATATATATATACATGTCATATATATAAGGCTTGATAGTTGCTTCTGCATGTGTAAAAATTAAATCTGGATAAAAATTTCTTTGCTTAACTTGACAGTTTCTTAGGAAAAGTATTTTCCCTTAGTTGTTGCTTGTCTTACTTCTCCTATTCACTATTATTATCTTGCATGCGTGTTGCAATCCGTTTGATTACATAAATAAATTCCATAAATAAAAAAACAATCTATTGATCAAGTTGAATTTCTCATTGAACTGTAAAATATAGCGTCTTTATCTTGTAAAGCTCTCATGCTGTGTCCAAGACAAAATTCATGTTTTGCCCTTGGCCCCAAAGTAAGAACTTGACTCCACTCTGCATATAGGTTACCATAGTGGAGTATGAATGCAAAATATAGTCTCTAGTAGTACTTCAAAAGTTTTTGCCGATTAGTCTGAATCTTAATTTGGCCTAATACCTCTATGTAAATTGCCTTAATTAGTACGCACGTCAAACATGAAGTCTCGGTCTCTTGCGGTTCAGGATGTCTGGCCAAAGTTAAATTCCTGTTTGAACTCTGACCCTGAATAGATTACAAAGCTTGAATAGCTTTTTGCCAACCAAGAAAGCCAAAAGAGCAAATCCGACCAAGTACAGATCTGCATTCTGAGAAAATAAAATACATCTCCTCCAAAAAGTGAAACTAAGTGACGACAGCATTTAAATATAAGTATAGATCAAAGTTTGGAAAAGATGCCCCCCCCCCCAAAAAAAAAAAACAGAAAATGCTCCTGTAATTCTTGGGAAAAGTAGTCACCACCACCTTCAGGCTCCCTCTCCCTACACACGCTCATTCCCACCTTCCATTTACGAAAATTGTATTTACATGAATTGCGGAATTCCTTTCGCAAAGAGGCTGGTCATTTTCCTTTGTTAAATCTGACTCTTGTGTCAAGATTCTTTTGGGCCTTTCTCCGGGCCGGGTAAAGGGGAAATCACACAAATGAATTCATTCTTCAACGTAACCTACATAACGCCTCTCTTCAAAATATCCGTCATGGAATTTTCTCATAAAAAAAAAAACTCTCACATGTACTCAGGTCTCCCTCTACACGCGACTTCCGAAATCCGCCCCCCCCCCCCTCTCTCTCTCTCTCTCTCTTCCTCCGGTTTAGCTATGGTTTTGTCAGCTTTATCTTTCACTTTTTATCTTATCCTTACCAAACGTTTTTCCTCTTTTTTTTTCTTATTTTCAGTTTTCATTCGCAGGTGTTCGTTTCGTTCATCCTTCTTTGTAATTTCGGGAGAGCTGAGGGCAAAACCTGAAGCGAGTCACTCGCCTCTTCTTCCTACAATAAACTATTCTTGAAAAAAAGGACTGAGTGAGTTATGGCTTGGCAACACCCACTTCTTCAACCAAAGTAGTAAGAAGTGACTCTACATGATTTTGAGGACTTGTTATTGCAAAGGTACACTAGGTGATAAAAAACTTTAGGCAATAATTTGCTGAACGAATCACTAATGCACAAAAAAAGCGTGGGTCAATTTGTTTTGTTATTTTCATGAAGAAATGGCTGTTGCTAGTAACTACTCTAGTTTCAGATAATTATGTTCAAAAGCGAGACACAGTGTAATCTCGAATTTTTTATGTGAATGCCTGCTATGGCAAAAAATGCAAGACAGAGGGGGTTAGGTGGTTTAAACACATGGATGAGATCTAGGAGACAGGAGGCTGGAGATGAACAGAGATTTTTGGAAGCTAAAGCGCAGGAAAAAATATGAGCGGTGGAATTTTCCAGAGGCCCTTCGCTTCGCGTGGTGCTGAAGTCTACAGTATGATGGTACTGAACGGCACTATTTCTTGCTTAAGTACAGAAGCTTCTAACGGACTGAACTTTCGGACTTCTTTGACGATACATTTAGGCATAATATCTCATTACTTTCAATCAGCAAATCCATACTCACATTTGCATCTCATTTCCACTGATATTTAGGCATAAATGGATGTATGATTTTTTTATTCTATTGTACTGCTGCATCACTCGGCGAAAGATTCTTCTTTCTCTCTGTAGATTGTTGAAGAAAGTGGTTGGGGCTGGGACCACTTTGGCATTCGGTCGACTGGAGCATCTGGTCAGCTCTATGCCCTAAGGACACTGGATTATGAAGACGATACCCATCGTCAAGGGTTCAAGTTCATGGTACAAGTTACTGACAGGGTAAGTGAACAGTCAATTTTTTTTTCTTTGTCTGTTAAAAGTGCGCTTATTATAATTTTAGTTTCTGAGCATGAAAACCTTTCACCCTGTCGGATTCAGCGATATTATAGCCACAGGGCTAAGTGTAAATCAAGTCTATAAATATCACTGTTTTCTGTGACAGTTTTTTCTTATGTTTTTATGGTATAAGTAAGTGTAAATATAAATGTAAAAGAAGCAGGTTGAGTTAGACGAGTGATGAGGTAGAGAAAAGGTTAAGTAAAAAATGAGCGTATAAAACATTTGGATGTTATGGGGTCTTTTTAAAACTACTAGAATAATGGAAATATTCACTGAACCAAGTCTCCTGAGGGGAAATGAAAAGCTAATGTTGAATAGGAAAGAGAGAACAAGGGAAGAGCTTAATTATCAAGTTATGAATGAGGTAATAACTGTTAAGCAATAAATATACTAGAAGAGAAAGGGCATCACTATATCAAACAACTATAATTGTTTCCCTGGTCTTCATTCACCATCATATAGGAAAAGAGAACAAAACATGTCTATCACTTACCTTGTGCATACACAAACAACCCTATTCACTGGTGGTCAAAAATGAAACACTGTGCTTTGAAAACTTTAAATACAAAAATTTATTTCAAAGCTCAAAAGTTTTAATTAGAGTTCACAATCTCAAAAAAATTTACTATTACTCGAAAACAACCTAAGATTTAATTAATTATTAAACAAGATTAATTCACAAAACTTTTAATTTATCAAGAAATTAAGTTAACTAAGCAAAATTCAAACTATTAAGATTCACTCCAGATTTGCAAAAGAAATCTTAAGAAATGAAATCAACACAAGTAAAGTGCTAATTAAATCAATGTTAAATCAACAACACAAAATTTTGGGTAACATTGTGAAATCATAAACACAAGATCACATAAGAGAAATATAAAAACAAGGACATAAAAAATGCACCAAATAATTTATCAACAATAATTTCACTAAGACAAAATCTGTTTAAGGTTTATATGTATCTTTTTAAAAGATTACATCCACCTTTTAAAAAAGATCACCTTTTTACATTGCTAAAAAAATAAGTATATACCACTTTACCTTATACAAGTCTCTGCACACCATTACACAACTCCTTTTTCCTCATAAAAACACTTTTGTCAGGACTGTTACAGTATTCTCTCTCTTATATCAGATTCTACCAAGGGGGCATTAAATATTGTTAACAGTTCACAAAACTTATATGTTTGGGAGTGTGACCACAATTTTACACTCTTCTACATGAAGAGAGAGAGAGAGAGAGAGAGAGAGAGAGAGAGAGAGAGAGAGAGAGAGAGAGAGAGAGAGAGAGAGAGAGAGAGAGAGAGAGAGCACCCTATTTCCACCAAATCTCTATCTGAACTGAACTTTATTCTACCAATATCTCCTATGAGGTTAAACCTGGGTTGCCAGTTAGGCATTTGTAGAATGTGGGTACCCTAGAAGGAACAGGCAAGGAAAAAAAAACAGATTCTTCCCTGAAGAGGAAAAAAAGATAGGGAAATTATTCCCTGGCTCAGAGAGTTACATAGGTCTGCCCCTTATCTGAATGACTGGCAGCTTCCTGTTTAAACACTTGTGCAAACACCACAGGCCTCTGAACTGGCCATGGCTATCAAACCTGTCAACCCATCTCCCTTTTAACTGATAACATAAGTGGCTTCTAGGATCTCTCTCGCATACCCATTTCCTTTATGGTCACCCACCTCAACAAACACACACAAGCCTACAGGAAGAGGTATCTTATCTTATCACACAACCAACCACTCTTTGTAAGACTTAGCACTCAACATCTTCCAAAAACACTATTACAGTTATTACAGTCCATATATGACAAACACAAAAGAAAAATATATAAGCATTGCACAAAAACATACATACTACACAGTCACCTTGTTATATTTCACAACACATAAGAAATATTAAAGAAAACATATAAAAAAATACAGAAAACATATTACTTTTATAGAATACACACATACAAGACATATTGTTATTATATATGAATATATATATATATATATATATATATATATATATATATATATATATATATATATATATATATATATATATATATGTATATATAAATGGATGTATGTATGTGTGTGTCTGTATGTGCCAGCATAACTCTGAAATGCACTGAGCAATTTCAAGCAAATTTGGTATGCATATGACTTACTATCTAGAAATCAGCACTGTAGGGGTAAGACATCACTGGCACCAAAGGGGGTTGGGGTGGGGGTGGGGAGGGCTTTCCTGAAACGGGGCTGGTTCTGCCTGTGAAATGAGGCTGGTTATGACCGTAGACTTAGTAATTTCATGAATTCATCATACCTAATTTCTGTATACATATGACTTACTATCTGGAAAAGACTGTGGGGGTAAGACAGCGCCAAACAGGGTGGGGGTTTGGAAGGGGGTGAGAGAGAGAAAGAAAAAGAGAGAGAGAGAGAGAGAGAAATCTATTGGTTGTCATTCAGTGTTATCCTCCTTCTCTTCTTCTATTGTGAACTTGATGTGTTCCTTTAGTTTGTTTATGTTTTCTAGGTACTTGTGTAGATCTTCCCTTTCTCCCTTATAAATATTCAAGATGTCATCCACGTATCTTACCCATTTCACGATATTTAAGTTCCCTTTATTTACTTTGCCCACCTCTTCCATTTCAAACCATTCCATAAAGATGTCCTGGTGAAGAGGGAAGGGGAAAATTTAAAATTCAAGGTATACAGGAGGAAGACACACACCAATTCATACATGTATGTGTTCTCCAGTCATAGGAAAGAAATAAAAACAGGAGTAATGACATGGCTGGCCATTAGGGCTTATAGGATTTGCAGTCCCGAATTCTTAGATGAAGAGCTGGAATACCTGAGGGAGAGTTTTAGGAGATTAGGATACCCTAAGTATTGGTGGGAGGCGCAGACAACAACTCTATTACATCAACAAGAAGCTAGATAATTTCAAATTGATAGGCAGCTACAAAAACACCATTAGGAATAAAATAGTTAGAAACAAAAAATCGGTAGAGGGGGAGAGATAAGGTGGGGGGGTATATATGGCAGCGTGTCTAGACTGTGAAGAAGGGTACTATGGCGAAACTGTCAAATCCTGTAAAGAGCAAAGCAAACAACACCTGCAGAACATAAGGCATTATAATCAGACATCGGCAGTTGCCAAACATTGTTGGGAAAATGACCATAAAATAGACTGGGAAAATATGAGTTTTCTGTATAGGAACACCAACAAAATGGCCAGACTGGTTGTAGAGAACACCTTCATAACATGCACCAACAACACAGTGGCAGCGATACACCGGAAACGGCTTTGAAGACAGCACATCAAGAAAAATTGTACACTCCACAGTAGCAAGGAAACAAAAGTAAAACGCATGAGGACGAACGTAGAACAAACACCTGGATGAAGATGCGGACAGAGAAAGGCCAAGGTCACGACGGGGGGGGGGGGGGGGGTCACCCAGGAGGAGGGAGACAATTATAGGATTAAAGTACCCAGCACACAGATATAAATACAGCTGGACTATGCGTCTGGTCATTGTACGGATACTTGATAATAAGGACTGTTTGTCCAAGAAAGATTGAAACTTTTTCAGAATAAATACTCCATTAGATACCATCCAGTTTGAATGAGGTCCTGTATATATATATATATATATATATATATATACTATATAATATATATATATATATATATATATATATATATATATATATATATATGACCCCGACCTCTCATTGGGTCTACATACTCTGGTCCAGCTGCAGTACTGAGGGTCATGCATAGGTCGCGCAGAAATCAAATGCTCTGGTTTAAATTAACACTGATCTTTATTATCTAAAACTTACACAAGGGGGCCCCCAATATCTAGGAACTAAAAATTAAAGTAATTTAGCGGTAAATGGCCACAACGACGGAATAGCGCGAGGTAATGGACAATAACACGTCATTGCCCTCCGAGTGCCAGAGGCAGAATCCTCACAACAGCATCATGTCGTGGGCATGAGGGGCATTTCTCTCACCCCCTCGTTTTCCCCTCGGGCAGGACATTGGTTGATTTCTCCTACCAGGGATATCTGACCAACTGTAGGTCAGAATACCCACGCCAAAAGTTAACGGGTTTCGGAAGATATTTGGGGGGTGCGTGTTCCCTCCTGTCCTGACCGTTGGAACAGCACAATGTCTCCTTGTCCTACTTCCCCGTTACAGCTCACACAATCTGAGACCTTGAGAAACTGTGACGAACTTTCCGGAATTGTTTATATATATATATATATATATATATATATATATTATATATATATTATATATATATATATATATATATATATTATATATATATATATATATATATATATATATATGTGTGTGTGTGTGTGTGTGTGTGTGTGTGTGTGTGTGTGTGTGTGTGTGTGTGTGTGTGTGCACGTACATAATTCCTAGTTATTGTCAATGGTATCACTATCATGAAAACGAATTCTTGAAGTACTATTCTGTACTTCTTATTTTCAAGCCCATTTTTTTGAAAAGCCGACGTGAGTAACGCGATATACACAGTATATAAAAAATGAAAACCTTGCTGTCTTTCTATAACATCTTTACAGTCTAACACAGCTTACAGTATCTATCCAAATGAAACGAAAGACAAATGACAAAATAAGAAGCACTCTGATGCATTAACGCAAGAAAGTCGTCTCTCGAATTCCAGTGGGTTGGAACGTTTTTATCAGCTCAAAAGGACTTCTAAAAGATGCAACTTTTTTTTATATGCATGCATACATATTTACACAGACATACAAGAATCTGTACTTATTTTGTTGATTCGCATCTTCAAATGGAGCCACATAAATATATCCAGGATAAATATTTTACAAAATGCAATTGGAATGGCCCCTTGTACGTAATATTA
>JANJGK010000023.1:212133-219633 GCA_039081455.1 Macrobrachium rosenbergii
GATTGTATAGCTTTCTTTTCCCTTCCCCTCTTCCCAGGGGGGAGTCGAGCAAGTGGACTACGCGGTTGTTGGCGGTTGGAACTCGCTCCGAGTGGACGAGAAGGGAGGCGTCACACTGTACCACCATTTGGATCGTGAAGCTGAGGATGGCGCCTTGGGCATCGCCAAAATCCTGGGCATAGACAGAGGGGAGCCGCCCCTGACTGCCACAGCGACCTTGACCATCTCAGTCACAGACGTCAACGATTGTGGTCCTCGTCTTCTCCCTCCGGAGGTCCTTCACGTGACAGAGGGGGACCCTCCCGTCCTCCTTGGTGTCCTCACAGCTACAGATGACGATGTGTGGGCCCTGGGACATGGGCCACCCTTTAGCCTGTCGCTCTCGCCCTCGAATCCTCAGTATGTCACGGATCTCGTCAGCCTGAGGTTCAATCAACGTGAGTATGGCGACATTCGCTCTTGCGACTGAACTATGTGACAGAATTGGATACACTTTCCAAAAGATATTAGGAAACAAAAGTTGACGTTATTATGACTTATAATATTAAGGTAATCTAATACGACCTTCCGCCTAGGTGAATTGTACAATTCGTCTCATTGCAATGGTGGTGCTGCACTGAAGTACGTTCGTCTTCGTTTTCCTGTTTTCATCTTTCTTTTGTTCTTTCGAGTCAATTTAAGTGCGCTGTACAAATATAGCTACCTGCCAACTTATTACACAAGACCACTTATTCTAGTGTATGCATCCTCAGCAAGACACTTACAAAGGCATACCTAACAGAGTTCTTTATTTTGTAACTACCTTCTTCTCACTTTCAGACTGACTGAGAGTGTAGGTCAGACAATCGCCCCGTAACAAGTCATCCATGTTCTACCAGCCCAAGTTTATCAGTCGTTTTCTGGTCAAATACAAATTAAATATGGTCCTTTGTAGGAATCGATTAGTCTTGATTTTTAGGGACGTTTGGGTTTTTCATTGCATGATGACTGTACTCTGAGGTGAGATGTTCCGTAAACAGTGTCTGCTCCACGCAAGATTCATAGCGTGAGAGATTTTTCATATAGTAGCAGCCTTTAGGGATGGAATTTACTTTTGAAACTGCTCCCTGGCAAGCGTTTCGGAATGACTTGTAGCATAGCAATGGTAGCCTTATGTTCTGTGCAGTACTTTCGAACAACATAACTACTTGGTGGCCTTGCTTATAATATTAATCACATTTGGGTGCGTCGTTTAATGAGAATTTGTGGTGTCTGCCGTCTTGTAGCAAACAAAGTTATTAATCTTATTTTGGTTGGGGCTTGGACATTTTTAATATATTTATTAAATATCGTAATTCTGTGGATTTTGAAGGTTTTATGTATTCTTAATAATTTACCGGGTATTTTTTCAGATATGACACATTATACTTATCATCGTAAGTTTTTTCAACAAAAGCCAGAGAAAACCAACACACAACACAATTAAACCTACTTACATCAACCTCCCCCCGTCAAATAAAACATAAGCAAACAGTCTCATGTGGTAGTCTTGTATTTTGTATGTCTGGGCGTTTTTCAGTAGGAGTAATAGTTTTATCACTGGATAAAAATTCAAATTAAAGAATATATTAACACTAGAAGTTTAACATGGGTGGTGGAGAAATGGATGCAAGACTCGTGTAAGATTTAGGGAAATAAACAAAACAGCGGGCGACAGAATGGCAGAAGAGGAGCCAGTGAAACAGGGTACAGGAAGGAAGGTAGCAGGGTTTTGCCAAAAACTTGAAAGAGACTTGAAGAGGAATTGGCAGTTAAGCTGGTAATGTATGGCAGGACTGTTGAGCCAGCTCTTCTTCGCGGAAGTAAAACTGGAAGTCTGATCAGCTTCAATAATATTAAGGACACTGTAATCCTCACCACAGTAACAGCATTACAAAACAACACCTAAATTTGATAACAATAAGTTTTCTTATTTGCAGAGATCTGTAGCTCCTCAGATTACTTGTCTGTATAGCATATGTGCCTCCAAAAGTACTGAACGGGTGAGAAATGGGGAGATGTTCTGGAGAGGTGGCCAAGTTAACCTTGGTGAAAGGAAGGCTCAAAGTTGCCAGAAGATTTAGTAAGTCATTTGAAATTTTACAGAAGGGAGAGGAGGGGAGGTAGGCCTAGAACACGCTGGGTTAATAGATGGGATCAAAGGTTTAATTAGGAAAGGAAGGGCCCTCATAATAAGCAAGTGCCACAGTTCGGGGAAGACAGAAAGATTAATTGTGCAGACGTGAAGGGGTTCGACACGATGCCGATAAGCCTTCTGTGTGGATGTATAGAGTCACTGATGTTTAGATGTTTTCCATAATGGGGCTTCATCACGATTCTGCAGTTGGAAAGAATAGATGTAGCTACCATGAAGCCACCCACTTTAGGGGAAATGGCTTATTTTTTTAAGAAAGAAAATTTTTAGATAAAATATGCGGGAACACTCAGACCGGCAACTAACTTTAAAAAAATACGCAAGTTAGAACTGAAGACCAAAGCTAAAACGTTTTCATTCAGAAGTTTATAAAAGTACGAAACACAATAATCCGTAAAAGGTATTTTCTTCTGACACTCTGAATGCCGTTCATTTCGCAAGAGAAAGACCACACCAGTGTCACCTTACAAACCAAAAGCCAAAAGTAAACAAGTAAAAAAATGTGTCGAAGTTTATTCGGGGCAATCAAGTTTTCTGTACACCGTATAATGCTGTATGAAACTCAGCCACGGCCCGGTGGTGGCCTGTGTTGTTAGCACCTATAGTGGTGCCAGACGGACTTTAACCTTAAATAAAATAAAAACTACTGAGGAGGCTAGAGGGCTGCAATTTGGTATGTTTGATGATTGGAGGGTGGATGATCAACATACCAATTTGCAGCCTTCTAGCCTCAGTGGTTTTTAAGATCTGAGGGCGGACAGAAAAAGTGCGGACGGACAGACAAATAGTCATGTCCATTGTTTTCTTTTACAGAAAACTAAAAAAACTATCACAGTCACCCTTGATACAAATGAAACTAGTAGAATGAATACACAACTTCTTTTAAACTAATTATTCTTTGCGTTCGGTGTCGTCAGCCACGTCTGCAAAGTGCTGGCTTAAAATAAGTACTTAACACCTTTCACACAACTTCCGGCAGAGACTAAAAACCTGCTCTTTACCAGCAAAAGTATGACCTCATTTTGGAGTAATGTCAAAGCAAAATTGCTTTAAAAACTTACTTTACGATTTTTTTTTGGGGGGGGGGGGCGGCGCTTTAAAACGTCAGAACAAAAAGTCAGTGCTTTAACTTTTATGTTTCCTTGGGCTGAAAAGCTTCTCTTAGAAATTTTGCAGTCTGCTTGAAAGCATGAATTATCGTACATTCTGGGTTTCGCTTTTTGACCTTTACTTTTCTTCCTTTCACTTTCTGATAATTTTACTTCCAGGCCAAAATTAATGATCCGTTTGACTTTCTTCTCCCCGGATACCAGGCGCTTCCCTTCCTCCCCACACGCCACAGTTATGCTAGAGATTCTTTCATTAAGAGCTCATTAGCTCGCAAGAATATAAAGTAGTGGATGGAACCTCGTGATTATGAGCAGTAAACATTCTCTCGCATGACGTGGGTCCTACCATTCGGTGGTGCACACAGTTTCCATTAGCCCGAAATTCCTTGTTCTAGCTCATGTTTAGTCTTAATTTTTTCATGTCTTTCAAACGCTTTCAATCTTCTATTAAGATATGCAGTTTCACTCCACTATTCTTAATTAGTACTAGGGCATCTGAAAACATTATGTTATTACCCCACACAATATGCAACTTGTGAAATGGCGGAGAATGAAGTATATATATATATAAATATATATATATATATATATATATATATATATATATATATATATATATATATATATATATATATATATATATATATATATATATATATACTATTCACAAGATGAACCATATTCATAAGAAACAAGCTTCCAATGAATATTGTGTTCGTTCGAAAGAATTAACAGAAGGTAATGGGGAATACAGAAAGAGGAGATCAGTTATTAGAAAAAAACAGATAAATTAACAAATAAAAGAATAAATAAATAAAACAAGTAAATAATTAAAATACAAGGAGCATTGTATGAGGGTAGCAATGCATTGCATCTTCACTTGAACTTCTGAAGTTCCAACTGCACGACATCCCCAGGGAGGCTGTTCCACAGTCCAACAGTGTAAGGAATAGAAAAATCTCTGGAACTAAGAAGTTCGACAGCGAGGAACATTTACTGCATATTGGAGCTGCTGTTCAGCGAATCTGGTTGTTCTCTCTCGGCAGGTAAAGGGGATCAGGGATCAACTGAGAATGTGAACGATCTCTGTTAAAATACAACTTATGAAAAATTGACAAACAAGAGAGACCATCCGTCGATGGTCCGAGTCATACCTGCTAATATTAGGAAACAGAAACCTACCACCACGAATCATTCTATCTAAAAGGGATAAATTTCTGGCAGAAGCAGACCTCCCCACAGGAGAACACTGTTATAGTAAAAAGAAAAAGGACAAACGACCTAAAGAGGTTTCCTTAACTTTATCGTTGTTATAAAATATATGAGGCCTTGCGAACAATACCCGACTTTCGCGCGGCATTTGCTGAAACTGAAACTTTCATTAGATGTTCTTAAAGGTAAGATGTGAGTGAAAAGTTACACCTAGAATACCTTCAGACTCATTCAGAGAGTCCCATCCACCTGAAGGGGAGGATGGGGTGGAAAATTTGTACTAGATCTAATAATCAATAATGATTTCGTTTTACTGGAGTTCAGCCTCATACCCAACCGACTATATCATTCACTGATCCGGTTCATGCCCCAGTTGAGGCTGAGGCATATTCATTTTTCATCAGTGAGTACTTTATTACACCAGCAAGTGTTGCAACATTGGCATAGTGAACAATCTTGTTTTCCAGGCCAACAACCATATCACATGCATACCCTAAAAATAACAGCGAACAAAGAACACTACAAGGCGGGTTCGCTAAACATCCCATCAACGGTAACTTGAAGTAATACTAAAACATACACACCCACTCCAAGATTCTGAATTTACAAATAAGTGCCCTGTGAATTACTAACTCGAAAGCAGCACTAAAATCCATCTGAATTACTACGCACTCAAACCCTTATCAAGAATATATATATATATATATATATATATATATATATATATATATATATATATATATATATATATATATATATATATATATATATATATATATATATATATATATATATATATATATATATATATCACACATAACCACAGGTGAAAAATAAGAGATGGGGTGTAGGTCTTGACCGGTTTCGACTTTATTGCCAAGCCATTGATGAAGGAGTGATACAGAGTATAAGAAGTCACAGTACTGACGAACATACACAACCGTCAGTACTGTTCCTGTAGTATATATATTTGTGACTTCTTACACTCTATATCAGTCCTTCGTCAATGGTTTGGAAATAAAGTCAAAACCGGTCAGGACCTACACCCCATCTCTTATTTTTCACTTGTGGTAATGTGTGATAAATGAATCACGTACGAAATTGATAATAATCATATGTATATATATATATATATATATATATATATATATATATATATATATATATATATAGTTACCTTGTTTTTTTTCCATTGCTCCACCAGATGTCGACAGCGGTCGAGGAGGAGCTGAGCTGTGGACCCGAGGTTCTCTGGATCGCGAGACCCACCGAACTCTCCCTGTGGATGTCGTGGTTGGCGACGCGGGAGGACTTAACCGGACGCAGACCGTCACGGTTGTTGTCGATGATCTGAACGATAATCCCATGAAACCGGCTGCCAAGACGGTGTACCTGTGGAAGACCCAGGTGAGAGAGAGAGAGAGAGAGAGAGAGAGAGAGAGAGAGAGAGAGAGAGAGAGAGAGAGAGAGAGAGAACTATCTTTTTGGTTGCTAGGTTTTCATCAGCACGGCCTATATACCGGGCATGTTCTGTCACTTTATTACTTATCAGATAGGATTTTCCTACTGTTTGGTAGTGCTATTCAGGATGTATTATGTAAACAAACCGGTCAGCTTTTAATTCCTATTATTCATTTTTTTTATGATACTTTACATATATATGCTATGAATAAATGTATGTATGTATATATATATATATATATGTATATATATATATATATATATATATATATATATATATATATATATATATATATATATATATATATATATATATATATATATATATATATATATATATATACATATATATATATATATATATATATATATATATATATATATATATATATATATATATATATATATATATATATATATATATATATATATATATATATATATATATAAATTTCTGACTCACGTCAGGATCGAACCCAGGTCTCTCAGGTGGAAAGCAAGGGCGTTACCCACTGGGCCATACAAGTCTAAAAGAAGTTGGAACCTGAGAGCAACTGCACCCAAGGAATTACCTGGGCAAGCTAACTGCTTGCATACCAGCGAGTTTTCCCCAACTTCCCGACTCAGCAATGACCCAATAGACAACATTTCATTCGAATTATTCCTTCTGAGTGAATAAGATAGAAATCATCAACACACAATCACGTGTGGAACAGAAATAAATTTCTGACTCACGTCGGGATCGAACCCAGGTCTCTCAGGTGGAAAGCAAGGGCGTTACCCACTGGGCCATACAAGTCTAAAAGAAGTTGGAACCTGAGAGCAACTGCACCCAAGGAATTACCTGGGCAAGCTAACTGCTTGCATACCAGCGAGTTTTCCCCAACTTCCCGACTCAGCAATGACCCAATAGACAACATTTCATTCGAATTATCCCTTCTGAGTGAATAAAATAGAAATCATCAACACACAATCACGTGTGGAACAGAAATAAATTTCTGACTCACGTCGGGATCGAACCCAGGTCTCTCAGGTGGAAAGCAAGGGCGTTACCCACTGGGCCATACAAGTCTAAAAGAAGTTGGAACCTGAGAGCAACTGCACCCAAGGAATTACCTGGGCAAGCTAACTGCTTGCATACCAGCGAGTTTTCCCCAACTTCCCGACTCAGCAATGACCCAATAGACAACATTTCATTCGAATTATCCCTTCTGAATGAATAAGATAGAAATCATCAACACACAATCACGTGTGGAACAGAAATAAATTTCTGACTCACGTCGGGATCGAACCCAGGTCTCTCAGATGGAAAGCAAGGGCGTTACCCACTGGGCCATACAAGTCTAAAAGAAGTTGGAACCTGAGAGCAACTGCACCCAAGGAATTACCTGGGCAAGCTAACTGCTTGCATACCAGCGAGTTTTCCCCAACTTCCCGACTCAGCAATGACCCAATAGACAACATTTCATTCGAATTATCCCTTCTGAGTGAATAAGATAGAAATCATCAACACACAATCACGTGTGGAACAGAAATAAATTTCTG
>JANJGK010000023.1:224633-247133 GCA_039081455.1 Macrobrachium rosenbergii
GCAGGGCAGCGGATCAGAAGCGCCCTTAGGTCGCGTATACGTGGAGGACCCAGACGACTGGGACATTGGTGACAAGACCTTCCGATGGGCTGGGAAGCCTCATCCCCTGTTCACACTGAAGGCCGATGACGGCTCCATTTTTGCTTCCAGTCAAGTGCGAGAAGGAAGGTAAGTCTCAGTTTCGGCGCCATCACCTGCATGCATCCACGAGCAGAGGATTTAGCGGATATGCCACAATAATTCCAAATTCATGACCAGAAAGTGTTAAAGTGGTCTGCGTCCTTTCGCCACGTGACGAGCTGTTCCCCGTCATGCATGGTTATGTATCAGTATATATATATATCGCTTAATACCCAATTCACGCAGCTTTGGGAATATCCCCGATGGGGAATTAACGCTGAAAGGGAATTTTTAAAGTGATAAATGGATCGGAACCGCGGGGTCTCGACCCCTCGACACGGTAACTTCCAGCGACTCCATGCGACGGTCAAACCACTGAGCCACCAAGGGAGGTATAAGCTAATGCCGAATCTGCCGTGCTTATTTACCCGTCGAGAGCGGGGAAATCGTACTTGGCTTCGGCATTAACCATGAATTGGATATTAAGCGACATTTGTAGCATCATGAATATATATAAATCACAGTGTGATAAAAATTTCATATATATATATATATGTGTGTGTGTGTGTGTGTGTGTGTGTGTGTGTGTGTGTGTGTGTGGGGGGGGGTGTGTGTGCATGTGTGCATGTATAAGCAATAACGAAATTTGCCACTTAATGTACATACATAAAAAAAGGCTTACCAGCAGCACGTCAAAATACGTAAGGACTAGAATCCACACTGTGCCATTCGCCTCATTATCTTGCATGCATTCTCGATCTTTCATTCTCTGTTGTTTCATTTATACGATATCATGTTTTTTTTTTTCTTTTGCTTCCTGACACTTCTGAATTATACTGTTCAACAGCCTATCACCCTCCATTTTTCCCCACATGACCAAACCATCCCAACTTGTCACCACTTATCCCAGTTCCAGTTATGCTTAAGCGATGTTCAGCAACGTAAACACTTTGCCTCAGCAACTTTAGTGCAAGAGTGTCTTCTGAGTACTTTTTGGTGTATAGCTGTGTATTCCAGCTCTAGAGTGTTGTTAGCGCGACTGGGTGCTCACTATTCGTTTACACTAACTTCCACCAAATTCCATCATTTTTATTTTGCTCTTTATCTCCACTATCGTCCATACCAGTACATCTCGTGTTTCACTTGTCCATTTCCCAAACCATTACCAGAGGAGTCAATAATCTGCTCTCAGTCTGATCAGCTGCTCTCTTAGTCCGACAAAATCTCTTATAAATTATGACATCACATTTACTCATTTGTGCTTGAACTCTTTTACAAAACTTTGCTTCTTTGAGCCAAATCGGTACCTCTAAACTGGTATTTTTTCTCAGTTTGTTATGACTTGGTGTAAAAAAACTCAAGAGCTTAATTTAGCCAACTCTAATTACCTTTTTTTTTTTTTTTTTACTTAGCCTTTTGTTTTGTGAAATCATTTAACTGTTTTATCACTCTATCTACTAGGCTTCCCAATGGCCTACTGAGTGACTCAAGCCACGCTTCGATTTTCCAGCATGTTCTCTAATATTTATTTAAAATGGATTAAGCTGGATAATGTCTAGGATGGCAAATGCATGAAATTATTATTCCTTTGAATTTCTAAGCGGATGTTATTTCATTTTATTTGTCACATAATCGTGTATAGTTGTGTGCCCTACAATGGCAACCCTGGCAAATGTTCTCATTTCCATTTACATTTTAATGAGAGAGCAATCACCCCCTTGCACTATATTTTTTCGTATTATCACCTGCTCTATTTAAGAAACTTATTGAACTGTTTTTGTAATGCGTGATTTGATCGTGCTGCAACAATAACATCCCTTGGTGAATCAGTGTTGAGCATTCACCTCTTTTACATTGTTTTTATTAGTATTTTTGTTGACACTGAATTCTGTATTGTCATGACGAGTTTTTTAAGAGCCCATTTAGCAGACAATCAAATCAGATTTCCTCTACACTCCGTATAATCAAATTTTCAGCCTTCATTACTGAGATATGATTCATGAGTGCGTAATTATCACGCCTGAAGAAATGTAAGCAACATGAGTAAAATGTTTTGGAAATTATTAGAATGTGCATTTTAGATGATTAGTTTAAATGCTCAACATTTGTGTTATTACTGAGAAGCGATAGTCACAATCTCAATAATAGTGACCTGGTATTTTGTCATCAACTATGACAGAGTAAAATGTACATTTAAATCTCGTAGAAGGGCAGTACATATATGCATACACGTATTGGAAGCGGTTACCCTAAGTAAAGCATTACCCCCGAGGCTCTAAGCAAGACAACGGTCGTTCTGGCGGATGAAACCGCCGTGCAGAAAACCTTCGTAATATTAACCACTTCGGACAACTACATAGAACGATCATCAATAGTGCATCGAAACCTGCACAAACTGCATTGATCAATGCTCGCGCTTTCTGGATTTTATAGACCTTCTTTTCCGGCACCTGCCACTGCATCTATCAAGCGCGGCTTGAGTTCTTTGCTACCCCATCTCTTTTAGCACTGTTAAGTGCTACACTTTTTTCATGAACCTGTCATCATTTATCCTTCTCACATGAAGATATCTCCTGAAAGTCTCTGATTCATCCCTTCACCTTTATCAACCATGTTATCACTGCCATGTATATATATATATATATATATATATATATATATATATATATATATATATATATATATATATATATATATATATATATATATATACATATATTATATACTATGCCTTATTATACAAAATCAGATAGAGTCATAACCTCCTTCCACACCTGTTTTAAGAACAATGTCAGATCAACTTATATCTCAAAGAGTCCCCAGTGGTAATGGCCAGCCTGCATACTGGGTCAGCACATTCTCTATCACTTGTCAACTCCTCTCTCTCTCTCTCTCTCTCTCTCTCTCTCTCTCTCTCTCTCTCTCTCTCTCTCTCTCTCTCTCTCTCTCTCTCTCTCTCGTTATCTAAGTCACTAACTGAACTAAGGAAGAATAGCAAAAACATAACTACCAAAAATATAATTTATTCAGTTATCTAACATGGCAAGTAGATTGGAATCAACATAGGAATGAAATGGGAACATCTACATCCCAGAATTGTTAACCCAGTTAACCAAGTAAGAAATATGACATAGAGCTATCAGCATCTACCAACAGAGTCTTTACATCAGAAGAGTCAAAATAAGTCAACGTGACCATAGTCATGATAAGTCACATTCCCCTCCATTTATATTGACTTCTATTCAATACATCTGAGGAAACAAAGGGAAAACCACAACTTTTAAAAACAGAAACAGAGAAAAATAAATGTGGGATGTTTTCCCGCGTTACGAACCCCAAGAGAAATGCACAGAATTAAACATGGTAAAGTCAGAATTAATAAAAATCAAAGAGACATAGGAGATAAAAAATAAATGGGGAAAAGACATTCAGCATGGTAACTGCTTCAAAGAATCAGTACATGTTAAAGTTAATTAAACCCATTCACGTTTTATCAAAAATAAAGTTCCAGCTCACTTCTCAAGCAGTCACAAAATCTTCTAGGAAAGCGGATCTGAGCACAAAGAGCTAACTCTGAAATGTCTAACCTGTACTCAAATTGAAAAATTCACACCTTGTATGACATGCCCATGAAAGCGAACGAACGGATGCTCTAACCGGAACTTGACCACTTCCGGTGGCATAGCCAGCGCATTGCCCAGGGTACGATGCTCCCTTGTCTCCGTGAGAAGCCACACTGATGCTAGGCCTTCGTCAGCACTGACTCGCTGAATACATAGGCACTTTTTCCATTTACCTTTGCCCAGAATGTCTCCAAGAAAACTGCTTAGCTAAAAAAACCAAATAACATATTCATCCTAAATGTTTTATATATAGATATATATATATATATATATATATATATATATATATATATATATATATATATATATATATATATATATATATATATACATATATATATATATATATATATATATATATATATATATATATATATATATATATATATATATATATATATATATATATATATATATATATATATATATATATATATATATATATATATATATATATATATATATATATATATATATATATATATATATATATATATATATATATATATATATATATATATATATATATATATATATATATATATATTAGTATGATGTCGTTATGCTGTACGTAAATGAGATTTTGGAATGGAAGGTAGACCATCAGTACCATGCTTATGGAGTTGTTTTGCATGTGTTATGAAAAGGAAAGGAAGGGGAGAGGGAGATACAATATGGTTTGCATAACTTAGCAAATGAAAGTTAGGAAAGATTAATAAATATGCCGAGCAAAACCTTTTTGATATTCACTTGGTAATGCAATCAGCTGAATTTTCTGCCGTTGACAAAGTGAGCTGTCTTCAAGAGCAGCGACTATCAAATGATAAGATTTATTATTATTATTTTTTTTACTCATATTTTAATAATAGAAAGGCGGAGGGTTTTTGGTATTTTTTAATTACTGTATCATTTACTTTCCTGCCATTATTTCCACAGGCAATTTCATAAGCCAATACAGATATTTGCAGTCCAACAAATTGTTGCTACCCGTCATTGAATTTCAGGGGCAGTTGTAATGGAATCCACTACTTCATGGTTTAGTTAAAAGCTGTTTGATCCTCCTTGGATTAATGCTTGAGTAAACCACCCAGGATAGGCGATATTATGGTTTAAAAGTTGCCTTACCATTCACGCGGTCATTTTCAAGTAGCACCACTGTTGGCTGTAAGCATGATTGAAGATCGTCTTACTCCTAACCTCATTTATGCTCAGATGAAACCAGCAACTGAGACAATTAATGTCCTGGTTTAAAATTTGTCTTATTTAGTGTTCATTTATGCTTGGCTTTTATAACCAGTAAAGATAGGCAGCATTGTGGTTTTAAAATGGACTTATTTCAAGTGCTTTCATGTTTTGGGGGAAAGACTCAGCGAAGGCAGGCAATGCTTTGGTTTAAAAATGATCTTACTTCTTCCTAATGAACACCTTAATATTCTTTGGAAGCTTGAATGCCAAGTCAGTGGTCCCTGTGGGCTTGTTCCATAGGAATAGGGTTCATCTTCTAAATAATAATAATAATAATAATAATAATAATAATAATAATAATAATAATAATAATAATAATATTGAAAAGGATGGCTGTATTTTGCAAATTTACCTTTTACAGGATCTTTTCTATTTTCCTTATAATTGGGATTATGTCTGTTCTTGTGATTCTCTGGTTATGGGCAGTCCTGGCATGGTTAAAGATGGCTCCCTCTTGGCCATAGCAGGAAATCATCTTGGAGAAACGCATGGTGGTCATACCGATGTACAAGCATGAGTATCGGGAAAGGGGCCTTTTTGGTACATATTTCCAAGAGGGCTCAGAGGGCATGCTCAGGGATGTTCAGGGATTGGGTAGTAGGGTCCCTATACACAAGGTCCAAGATCATCTGGATGGTCCCATCGACAGGGACGTTGGTGAAGAGGGATTCCACATCTATCAAAGCAATACATCCTCCGGGGGACATCGCCTTTAGGGTTGCCAGGAACTCTGCTGATGACTTCAGGCTGTGGCTGTCTGGAAAGTAAGGGGTTAGGACTGATGATGAGGTGCAGGGGGTTACCTGACTTGTGTGTTTTGACATTTCAATTGATGTACCCCAGGTCATAGTCTCCTGTGATTGATTGTGGGTGAAGGGCATTAGAGGCAGCATTGATCATCTCTATGATCCTGTTCACCTCCCACCTGATCTTGTCGACAGGGTTCATAGTAATTCTTTGAAATTTGGTGCTGCCTCCCAGGATTCCATCTAACTTCTGATGGTCTTCCTCGGTGTTTATGAGAAAAAAAGTGGTGGTCTTGCCAGCTTAGCCACCTCCCTCAGGCACCAGTTGATGATGTTTCTTTTGTAGTCGCCATGGTCTGTAAGGGCCTCAGCCAACAAGGGGTGGCAAAGCAGTTGAGGGAGAGGGAGGAAATCACCGTTCGTAGGGCCGACAAGACTGGCGCTTTTGTCCTCATAAACACCGAGAAATACTGCCAGAAGTTGGACAAAATCCTGGCAGGCAGCACCAAATTTTGAAGAATTACTAAGAATCATGTCGACAGGATCAGGCGGGAGGTGAAGAGGATGATAGAGAGGGTCAATGCTGCCTCTAACATCCTTCACCTACCACCAATCACAGGAGACTATGACCTGCGGTATATCTATGGGAATGTCAAAACAAACAAGCAAGATAACCCCCTGCACCACATCATCAGTCAGATTCCTGCCCCGACATACCATTTGACCAAGAGGCTCAATGCCACCCTTAACCGCTTACGTTCCGGGCAGCCACAGCCTGAAGTCATCAGCAGAGTTCCCGGAGGCCCTAAGAGTGACAGCCCCAAGAGGATGTATTACTTCGATGGATCTGGAGTCCCTCTTCACCAACGTCCCTGTCGATGAGACCATCCAGATGATCTTGGACTGTGTGTATAGGGACCTCACCACCCAATCCCTGAACATCCCTGAGCATGCCCCCTACGCCCTCTTGGAAATATGTACCAAAAAGGCCCCTTTCTTCAACCACTGTGGCCATATGTACACCCAGATCGACAGGGTAGTGATGGGTTCTCCCCTTGGATTCCTCTTTGCCAATTTCTATATGGGCACTGTGGAGCAAAGGGTCTTTGAAAACATAGACTAGCCAAGGATGTATGTGCGCTACACTGACGACACCTTCGTTAGCGCCAATTCGCAAGAAGAAATTGTGAACCTGAGGCATGCTTTCCACAACCATAGCTGCCTCAGTTTCACCATCGAATGCAGCCAAGACCACTGCCTCCCCTTCCGTGATGTCCTTGTTGAGCAGGGGAAGGCCTTATTCTCTACAAAGGTTCACACGAAGCTGACAAACCTGGGCATGTGTGTGAATGGAGCGAGCGAGTGCCCCAAGAGGTATAAGCATTCCACCATCAGTGCCTATGTCAGGATGGCCCTCTAGCACTGTTCCTCTTGGAATGACACACACTGTCGACAATGGACATCCAAACTGAAATGTAGAAGAGTCTATCAAGATGAACATTGATAAATGGTACCAGCAGGAACCTCGGCCCAATATCCCTGAAAGCATAGAGCTCTTCCATGAAGGGCAATGCCATCAAAAATATAAAAAAAAGAAATATGTGCCCTCAAGAACATCACTGAGGATAATGTCTGTCCCATTGACCCCAATAAGAATAATCATCTGGTCATTTACTACAAAAGGAAATAAAACAAGCAGCCTGGTGATGCGTAACAATCCAGCCACCCCTCATCAGGACCCCTTGAAGAAAACCAATGTGGTCTACCGATACTCATGCCCCGTCCAAGGATGCCTTGGCTCATACATCAGCATGACCACCATGCGTTTTTCCAAGAGGATTTCCTGCTATTTCATAGAGGGAGCCATCTTTAACCATGCTAGGACTGCCCATAACCAGAGAATCACATGAAAAGACATAATCCCAAATATAGAAATAACTGACCAAACTATGGACCACAGCCGCCTGCGCCTCCTGGAAGTATTGCGCATTGGGAAAGAGAAACCAACCCTTAACATTACGCAGGAAACCTTTTTCCTCCCCATGGCCACCAGGAGACCTGCACCGAGCAACCCCCATAGCGAGTGAGCAAATCAAAATTCCGCATCTGAGAACCCCGAACATCAACACGAGAGAAGAGGCTCCACCTGAGAAGTCCTGCCCAAGGAAGCCAATCATAATTCAGTACCAATCAAGACCCCCTATAAATACTGACCCAACCACCTTGTTTCTCCAGATCCTTTTCAACCACGTCCAGAGGATGGCCATCGAGTTGGTCGAAACATGTTGACAGTACCACGACCAGAAATAAGAAAAGAATCCAGGTCCAAACCACCGAATGAGACCACGAAGAAATCTACGAATTTTTTTAATGAATAATTCAATAAAAACACTTCTCTCATCTCACACTCTTTTTCCAATATGAATATTGGCTAGTTGCTGACAACATCGCTGAGCCTGAAAAGCAAATTATAAGGAAAATAGAAAAGATCCTACATAAGATAAATTTGCAAAATACAACCATCCTTTTCAATAAGACCTGTCTGAAAGAGGGTCTGCTCCCTTCAAATAATAATAATAATGATAATAATAATAATAATAATAATAACAATAATAATAATAATAATAATAATAATAATAATAATAATAATAATAATAATATGCATTCATGTTAGGGTGAAAATGACGTTGAAGCCAAACAGCTTGGGTGAAAGCAACAGTGGAGACAGACAATATTAAGACTGAAGACCTAATATTATGTATTAAATGGTAATTTCTATATATATAATATATGTATATATATATATATATATATATATATATATATATATATATATATATATATATATATATATATATATATATATATATATTTGCAGCTGCATTCTGGTATATTTGCCTTTACAATGTCAGAGTAAATTTATGAAAGAAAAAAAGTCCGTTTTGTCGTAAAACTAATGTGACAGAATATTTTTGCAGGGTGGCTGTCTTCTATGACCTAAATAAATTATAAAGAAATCATTGGAGTGGTTGAAACCATAACTTATGAATGATGTTAGTTTTAATAATAATGAGAAGAATTCTTTGTTCATCTTTTGTGGAACAGTTACCTGCTGCACTTTGCGGTGAGTGACCGAGTGTGGAGTCAAGTGGGTGTTGCTGCAAATGTAACTGTGGTGGTACGGACCCTGACCCACGATGCCCTGACCAACGCAACACCAGTCGTCCTGGCTCCTATTGCCCCAGCCGACTTGACCAGGGGATGGTCGCCCACGGTAAGCAATGTGCAAGATCTTTTAGTTTCATTATTATCATTATTATTATTTCAGTAGATGAAACCTGTCCACATGGAACAAGCACACTAAAGGCGTCATTGACTTGAAATTGAAGCTTCCAAAGAATGTTGGTTTCAACCTCCCTCGGCTAGCACGCTGTTGGCCCAGCGTTCGGCTCTCCAACCAGCCAATGAAGAATTACAGGAATTTACTTCTGGTGATAGAAATTCATTTCTCGTCATGGTTCGGATTCCACAATAAGCTGTAGGTCCCGTTGCTAGGTAACCAGTTGATTCTTAGCCACATAAAATAAATCTAATCCTTCTGCCCAGCCCTAGGAGAGCTGTTAATCAGCTCAGTGGTCTGGTTAAACTAAGATATACTTCTCCCACCGTAGACCCCACACTGCAGCAGTAACCGATCATGATACAGAGCCAGTGATTTTTCATCGCCCTAGGGGAGACGCGAACTCGCAACATCTAAGTGGCTTCCCACGACGCAAACCACTATATACCAGCGGACCAGCAGTTACTGAAGAACCTTTTTCCGTGTTTCTTGAACTAGCGAAATGTTGACAAAATGACTGTTGTCGGAAATCTGTGAAGCTAAAAAGCATCTCAAATTCGCTTCACCAAACGAGAGGTAGTGTTTTAACCTAATTTTGAATATAATTTCTTAGAGATTATACAAAATAAATTCTTTTTATGTCTATGCATTTATAATAAATAAAATCAAACGTTTGAAACGTTCGTGATTTCGTTGAACTCGAAGGGGCGTTTTTATGTGTTTTCCAAGAGTGAATAATCACTCTTTGATTGATGGCACACATTAATTTCTACAGAATGTGGGATGTGCATTTTGCAACTGAAAAATCTCAAATATACTTGAGTTCCTTCCAGAAAGAGTTCCTCTTCAGGTAACGTGCTGACATTTCAAAAACAAGAACTGGGGAACAACTAAAATGCAATTGAAATGAAGAGTGCGTAATTTGTTAGTGTCAAAAATGCTATGTAAGTACTTGCGAGGTCAGTTATTTGTAACTGTATCGTTTATGAACACGTAAGAAGAACTTTGGTATTCTCGCTACAAGATATTTTCTTTCGTTATTCACATATGACAAGTATGCAGTATAATTTTACAAATCCTAAAGAGTAAACCAAAACACAGGCCAGGACAGTAAGTTTCCAATAACAAAAATCTTTCCTTCTGGCAAGTCACAAGTGTTTAAAATTGTTTTGCTCGGCTGTGCATTGATAGTTTTCATATATTTTTACTTGAAGGCATCAATTGTTTCTAACGTTTTTCTATCCTCTTCATCATCAGCATTTAGAACTTCTATTTAAAGCAATGATGAAATGTCTATGAGCGTATCAGTCACAAGATGTGGCCTTTAGTGGGAGATAACAAATGCCCAATATTAGAGAAATCAATCTAGTTATGTATACGTACCTATATTTAAAAATAAATCTCTACAAAACAGCTTGCGGGAATCTGGTCGATTCCCCTTTTCAAAAAGGGGAATCGAAGAGATTCCCGGGAGTTCTGTGCAGAGATTTATTTTTAAATATATGTACGTATACATAACTAGGTTTGTTTCCCCAATATTGGCATTAGTCATCACCCAATAAAGGCCACATCTTGTGACTAATACGCTCATATACATTTCATTATTGCTTTGAATATGAGACGTTTTAAATGCTGATGATGAACAGGAGGCAAAAACGTTAGAAGCAATTGATGCCTTGAAGTAAAAATATATGAAAACTATCAATACTTAGCTGAGCAAAACATAATTTTAAGACCTTATGACCTGCTAGAAGGAAAGATACATACATAAGGGTGGATTTGTTTCTCCATTTCAAGGCTCATGCCACTATGAGTATTTTTTAATGCCAATATTTTTTTCTTTGGTGAACAGCTTATGCCAAATGACACTTCTTCTTGACCAACTCTCTAATTCAGTTGAAATTTCCTTATAACTAGGAGGTCTTCATAACTGGAGACCTGGACACTCAAACAAAAGTTAATATATTATCCTGTTTTCATATAATTTAAATTATATGCGATTAAAACCTGGCATTTTGAATGGTATCTTAGTTATAAAAACTAACAAAAAAGGGGGAATGGAGTTTGTTATCTGTTGGTAATTATATTTTCTTTAACGACCTATTTTTGTCTTGTAGATCAATATTCTTCGTAGTCTCTGCTGATAAATTATGTCCCTTACTGTGAAGGAAAACAACATAAAGCAATAGCAACATCAATTCTACTAACTTCCACTTTCTTTTAGTTTCTGTATGGATTGGCAAGGAGTTTCATTATTATTATTATTATTATTATTATTATTATTATTATTATTATTATTACTGAACATAACTTGCAAATGTTTTCATGCGTCCTGTCGACTAGAGGAACTGATTCATATTATGAGAGAAAAAAGATAATCTTATTTTTATCTCTCATGGCGGCCAGCTATCAAATAGGAATCTAATGTTGGCCATAATGTTTGAACTGTACGAGTCAGGGACTATATTTCCCTTAAATATCCAAAAATGGTGCAGATGTTCCAACTTAAGTCAGACACGATCAGGAAAAAACTTAAGGGTGAAAGGTCAGACTGAAATTTGGGTTATGTTTAGGGTAAGGCTGTTATTGTATTCATCTGACTGTTAGCAGGAATAAGCAAAAGGTAAATTGGGTGTTTACAGACGTTATACCAAAAGGATTTAATTTTTCGACTCATTTTCCTGGAGAAAGGGCCCTTTTGTTTTTACTACTACGTCTATTTCCTCTGTCTCTTCTTATCATCATCATTATTACTGTTATATTTCTATTGATATTTCTTTCTTATCCAACATCAGTCTGGAGGAGGAGGTCTTGGTAAACTCCTGGAGGCAGTTCACGACGTCATATCAGGAGGCCTTTCCTACAAAGTCGAAGTTGTCAGCGTTTACGGCAATGAAGCTCTTCCGGGGGTCACTTCCACTGTCTCCTTCACTTCTCCGAAAGCGGAGTCTCCACCCAGCAATCCACAAGAACGAGAAAAGCCAAATGGTACTGGCGCCTCCAGAGAGCATCCGGGACCAACTGCCTGTGTCTGGGTGAGCGTCAGGGATGACAACGATGCTTTTGTGGATCCTGTGAGGCTTCAGGGCTTGTTGTCTCTCCACAAGGAAAAGGTGAGCTGATCCTGTATGTGTCATGAGCTTGTGCCATTTCAGCGTGATGGCGGCTTCGCATAATGCTAATTCAAAAGCGCCCGCCCCCCACAAAAAAAAAAAAAAATCCTTGAAAAGGTAAAAGGTAGGTTGCAATCAACAGTAACTGGCATCGTGGTCTGGCAAACTGATTCTGTTTTCGCTAGTCAAGGAGGTTGTGGTAATGTAAAATCTAGAGAACAATGTCTCAATTAGGCATATTTTTTGTGAAAAACCCCATTATGAAACAGAATTTGTTTAGTCATTAACGATCTCCTAATAAATTTCATAATTTACCTCCCGGCAATTAACTAAGTTATGCCAACATTTATGGCATTAGAGAGCATTTCGTGGTCATGACATGACTAAAGGTAAATTGAATAGTATGAGTAAAAGTGCTTGAGAATGGACATAATACCGCAGTATAGATCTTGTAGGAAATGCAGGAAAAAATGAACATGCAATAAGTAGCCTAATGATTGTAATCCAATACTTGGAAAAGGAGCAGCAACGAGATTTATTTCTTACCCTATTGAGTAACAGGTGATTATAGCATTTGCCATCGAATTAGTGACTGGTGATTGACAGTAAAATAGACGAAACATTCAAGACAGGCCTTCGTCAAATGCTGTTATCTTTCAAGGGAAACGCAGAATAATGGAAACTACTCAAAACTTCCCTGTATTTTTCCAGTGTATTATTTTGTTGAAGATAGTAGATACAAGTCCTGATTTGTGTTTTATTGCTGTTATTGGTTCCGTTTAATTGGTAGTTAGGCAGAATAGCCCTAAACAGCCACATTGAACTTTTAGAATAATATTATAGAATTAATTTAGCAATTTTGCTTTTCAGCATTCAATGCAACAGACCAAAACTAGATCGCCAGAACATGCGAGGGTGCGATCCGAGTCGTGTAACTATAAAAAAATGATTATTACTTACTATTAAACTACTACCTACCTATCCCGTCAAAGATGACCACACAATTTGAATGATTTCGATACTGGATGGCAGTCTAACACCATATATATTTCGTAATAATGGAACACGGAGTTTATTGCCTTACACTGTCAGAGTTGCAATGTTATATATATATATATATATATATATATATATATATATATATATATATATATATATATATATATATATATACATATGTTTGTGTGTGTGTGTATGTATGTATAGGATCTACGATCTTTCCTTCCTTTCTCCTTATCTTGCGAGCGCTTCTCATACATATATAGATAGATAGATAGATATATAAGAAGCGCTCGCCGGAAAAGGCGAAAGGAAACATCGTACATCCTCTCTCTCTCTCTCTCTCTCTCTCTCTCTCTCTCTCTCTCTCTCTCTCTCTCTCTCTCTCTCTATATATATATATATATATATATATATATACATATATATATACATATACATATAAATATACATATATATATATATATATATATATATATATATACATATACATATAAATATATATATATATATATATATATATATATATATATATATATATATATATATATATATATATATATATATATATATATATACATCCTTAGAAGACGGAGATGCAGCTCTAGTTACATCTCACCAGGGGAACCACAGGGAAAGGCGTCGTACTCAGGTACATTTATTTTGCCAACTTTTCACGATTCATAATCGCATCCTCCAGGCTATAATAAAGATGCAGACGAACTTTAAAACCAGGCACTGCATAATCCATTAAAATTACGCAAAACTTAATCAAATTTAATGAGCATCAGCATGTGGAAAACTTGAAAATAATTTATGAACATCCTAAAACAGGAAATTATACTAAACACTAAAAATATGGACGGAATATCTATAAGATTCTAAAAACAGTAAAATTATATAAAACACTAAAAATGTAAGGCCATTCTGTACCTTATCCTCGCAAAGGAAAGGGCAGTGACTGAAAGAGTTTCGTAAAAACAAACCACCCACCTTAGGCAATAAACAACTGAACAGAGGAGGATTGAGTATTTAAAGACGGAACTATCTTTTTTATCAAAATGGACTCCAATATTGTTAGGTCGTTTTCATTATGTACTTGTGACCTATAATTATAAAGTCCTTATCTTCAATGTATGTTTTACATGACTTAGAATGGTTCCTGATATTTGACTGTTCGGGATTTGTTAATCGACTGCCCGTTCTAAAACTTACGCCCCCCTGTGAGAATCCATTCTCACTTTGAGTAGCCTCTTCGTACAACCCACATAAGTCCCGTGATCACATCTCGGGCACGTATATTTATAAATAACATTAGATTTTAGAAGAGGGCTAAGGCGATCTTTCATTTTGAACAGAGATCCGATCGTTAATGGATTTTTTGAAACGATTTTAAGATTTAAGGCCGGGAATTCTTTTTGAATTGTTGTCAGGAACTTTTTTCTGAAAAGGTCATCATGAAAAAAAAGGGAAGCTCGCAAACATTTTTAATTTTGGTGCTGTCGAGACTGATGGTACCTCCATGAACCTAGAGCATTTTCCTAAGCATTTTAAACAATAGTTTGTCTGGGAAGCAGTTACTCGTATTTTTAAGATATTGGGAAAGAAATTTAATTTCGTCATTAAAAGTAAACCAATTAGAGGTATGGGAGAAGGCCCTGTGGAGGAGAGTTGAGATAGTACTGAGTTTAAAATTATAAAAAACAAGAACTATAAAAATTGATACCTAACCCAGTAAAAGTCTTTTTTCTAAAAACCCCAGTGTAGAAGCCTTGTTCATTCCTGGACACTAAAACATCTAGAAAGGGAAGCTTGCTATTTTCTTCTTCATCAAGTGTAAATCTGATATTAGGGTGTAGGGTATTGACACCCTAATTATAGGCCGAACTGCAGCAGGTTTTTTCTACCCATAGAAATTGATAAAACATTATATATATATATATGTATGTATATATATATATACATATATATATATATATATATATATATATATATATATATATATATATATATATATATATATATATATATATATATATATATGCATTCATGAAGCCACAAATATCGCTTAATATCCAATTCGCGCAGCATCGGGAATGTCACTGATGGGGAATTATCCCCGAAGGGGAATTTTTTTAAAGTGATAAATGGATTGGTACCGCCGGGTCTCGATCCCTCGAAGCCCCTTCGGTGATAATTCCCCCATCGGGAATATTCCCGAGGTAGCATGAATTGGATAATAAGCCACATTTGTAGCTTCATGATTGTATATAAATCACGGTGTGATAAAAAATTGCATAATAAGAGCTGTGTTCCAAACGTACCAACAAACAATCATGGCGGAGGTGGGTTAATGCCGAGGCTAAGTACAATTTCCCCGCTCACGACGGGTAAACGAGTACAGCAGACTCGGCATTGACTATACCTCTCTTGATAGCTCAGTGGTAGAACGCCAACTGGAGTTGCTGGATAAGTTTCTGTGTCGAGGGATCGGGACCCGGCAGTACCAATCCATTTACCACTTATAAATTCCCGTTCGGTGATAATTCCCCATCGGGAATATTCCCGAGGTAGCGTGAATTTGATATTAAGCAACATTTGTAGCTTCATGATTGTATATAAATCACGGTGTGGTAAAAAATTTCATATATATATATATATATATATATATATATATATATATATATATATATATATATATATATATATATATATATATATATATATATATATATATATATAATGCATTTTACAGAATATGATTAGTTCATATCTAGGTAGAAGCCTGCTCATTGAAGCCATGAGGCTTATTAGCACCATTGCTTTATGTTGCCTTTTATGTACTGTAGTGATCCATTGCCAAATCGAAAGGGTTTTTTCTTTACCAAAGCCATATTTTTGATCAAGACGCGTCCTTTAAGTTAAGTAACAGAATTACAGATGAGGAAAGGAATAACCTATCTTTTTATTTACTCTTATACGATGGTAAAGGTTATTAATGAAAATAACGAATTACTAAACAATAAAATAACAGCTGGAAGAACGAAAGATTTCTCACTTTCATACATTCATGGACTTATACTAAGACAAAATGAAAAACGGCGCGATGTTATTAAAATAATAATCTTGGACATAAAGGCAGATTTGAACATACTTGCCTTTACGCACAGACACGCCCACAAACACACACGCGTCCTTTCGCCTAAATAGAATTTTTCTCTTATAATGTATATGAGACGGTTACCGTTCGAAAGAAAACAGCTCAACACAACAATATCTACTTTAGCACGAACACTGGCCCTCATTCACGCTCAGGGAAGAACTTGATCACGCTCTAATAAATTTACAAGGGCATAATGTTACACGAAAGACTGTTAAATACTATCTTTTCAGAAGGGAGCTTTGGAAAACATGTCAAGTATGACACATTTCTGATGCTATGTATTTTCACATTTTAAACGTAAGCAAGCTACTTAGCGTTTAATAAGTTCTTTCAAAGTAAAATTCCTGACATTTTACGTAAGTTAGTTGTTTGGCGGCACACAATGAAACAATATGAGTAATTTGACGAGATTTTTACCTGAACAAATGAACATATACATTCCACTTCTTCGTCATATGCTAAGAAAAGGTGTTTTGAATTAGTACCCTTTTTTTTTGTGGCTGTTTTGTTAGCTGAGAAGAGATTTTGACGGAAGTTGTTTGAGATAAAAGATTAATATGACAGTCAAAAGGAGCTGAAATTGCAGAAGAAGAAGATTAATGTGCATAACGCAGGCAGAAGCCAACTGACTTCGTCTCTCTTCTTCCAACAAAAGCTGGAAAAGTCCACCGGTCTCTCGGTGTCCCTGGAGTATCCACCGCCCGTCTTCGATCAGAAAGGACCCTCAGTACAGGAGGTCCCTAGGAAGGACACGGAGAGTAGAGGACATCCTCCACACCTCGAAGGACCAGAGGACTCTGCTCTCTCCACCCTCAAGCTGTCCTACGAAGACGGAGCCTCGATGACGTCTCTGGCTTCGACAGGTCTTCCTCTTCAGGTATCGATTTAGCTTTTATCCTAAACGAGTCGAGAATTCAGCATAAGGGAAATGCTTTCCTTCGCGGTCTTCGAAAAATTTCGTTATTAATATTTTTCTCTTTCCTCACTAAGTAAATTGATTTGGTTGTAGGATGTGCCTGTATTTTAACGTGTGCTGGTGACTAAAACTTAATCATGCTAATGATTAGGAACTGGAATCCTCGAATCTTCAGTCCGCCTACAGCAGCGTCAGTATGCAAAGCATTTCTCTTTATTATCTCTTGAAAACCCCAAAATTTCTTTAGATTAGAAAAGTTATTTATTTATGTACGGCAAAAGTTTTAAATAGTTTTACACTGAAAAAGGGACGAGAAATTTTGTCTAAAAAAGTATCTTTATTACAAATTAACGAGATTTAGAAACTTTTACCAACAAAAAATTTTAAAAAATACAAAACAAAATGTTAAATGTTAAAAACTTTCACGTTTGTGTTCAAGACATGAACTTTGAATTTCGAAAATACAAAATAGAATTGCGGTGTGGCAACTTGAGAATTGCCATAGGGAATATTATAAAATATAAATATAATTTTATGCGTATAAGGATTGATTTTTATATTTTTATTGTCATTTTGTGCGACAAAGTCTATATAACTAAAATATATGGGCTCTTAATGATAGGTCTATAGAAAAAAAATTCCCATAATAAAATAAGTTTCGATTCAATCCGGGGATATCACGAAATCCCTAGGGAATTTGTGAAATGAGAAACTCGCATAGGAACATTTGATCCCCGAGGGCTATAGTAAGACCAAAACCGAATGGCAGGGCGGAGCTAAGGTAGATTAATAGAGTGGCGTCAAATGTACAGAATTTATGGTCTATAAATTATACTGAACTGGGATTTTAAAGGTGCCCCCTATACAGCATTGTCCCAGAAATTATAGTTTTTCAACTAAAAAGTCCTTCTATTAATTTTCATTACCATAAGATTTAAAAAAAAAACACTTATGCTCGTCGTAAACAATGCAAGAACTTTGCCAAATGTACTGTTTGGTCAAGAAAATATTCTAATCTCATTTAACGACCTTGACCTAACCATACAAGACAACGTAAAGCACGTTTAATCGCCCTGGTGAAGGAAATCGTCTACAATGTTTTTAAATATTTACAGCAGGAGAAAAGAAACGGCGGACCTTTCTTTGACATTTCAAGATTGATGGATCGTGTGACTGCTGCAACAGGAGTGAGTGAAAGACTCATATTTCGGTTGTATAAGAAATTTATACAAAACTGAACATCAAATATTATTTGCCTTGCCTTACATAAAAAAAAAAACAGATATTATTGTACATGGATTAAAGGGACTAACTCGTCCAGCGCGGCAAGGCTGGTAGGAAAGAATCACCCATACGCCAGAATTTAGCAAATCTCGAAAGATTCCACAACCAGGATTTGGTCCTAATCATTAACCTCTTATATGTATGAGTCAAGGCCAAGTAGAAGAATTGTCCCGGATAAACATAAACAAATGTTCTCAGAAGTGAAATTTGGCAGCGTTGTATTAACCTGTTTTAGCTCCGCCCTGCCACTCGACTTTGGTCCTACTATAGCACTAAACATGTAGAAACAGTGATTCATCTACACGTTTCGCCGTGTTAAGTACTAGCCCCTGGGAGGTTAAATGTATTTCGCCGTTTTAAGTACTAACCATGGGGGATCAAATGTCCCTAAGCGCATTTGATACCCCAGGGCCCTAGTACTAAACACGGCGAGACAGTGTAGATGAATCCCTGATTCGCCGTGTTTAGTACTACCCCTCGGAGATCAAATGTTCCTAAGCGAATTGGTCATTTCACAAATTCCCTTCGGATTTCGTGAAATCCCTGAATTTCACATAATCCCTGTGACATACTTACATCCTGAAGGCATAAATAGACAGTAATGTTCAAACATATTTTATACACTTTTTTGGGGGGGGTAAAGTTTCCCTTCCTTTTCTGTCCAGGTTGTCGACACGAACATGACCTCGCTGGTGACTCCTCTCCTCATTCGAACCCATGAGTGCCAGTCCTGGGAAAGCCCAAGGGGCCACGGAGGCGCTTCTTACGACTCCGACACCTGCGCTCCTTCCAGTTGCCTCAACGGAGGCAGGTGCATAAGATTTCCTTCCGGAAACAGGTGAGCAGCTTCTGATTAACTCTTTCCTTGCACAGATAAAGAGTGAGAGATAGAGGGATGAGGTGGTTATGGGCTTTCTTCGCATAATATTATTGTTATATTTCTAATGTAAGAGAGATTGATGTATTCCAGAGGCACCATAACTAAGTATGTACTCTTGTATCATTATTCATCGAGACTGAAATGTGTACACGCGTGGTCTGGTCTTTAAGAGAAAATATAGATAATTTTCTTTTGATTCAATTGCTGTTCTGTTGCAATAAAGAGATAAAGGCAATGTTAACTGATAGGTTATCATAAGTTTTTGAGCTAAGTTCTTCGCTCGCTTTATTTGTTGTTACCTACCGTCGAAGTTGTCTAATTATGATTGAAGAGAGAACTGAGAAATGACTGTATAGGGATTTCAACACTGAACAGTTAGGCTAAGAAATAACACTGTAGTAAATTATATGTATATAACCATCAAAACGTATTGAGATACTTGACTTAGCGTGATAACAAAAGACAGTATGCACAAACATATTTTTCCCTCGAACTTATGGCAGGTGCGTGTGTCCGGGAGGTTCCTGGGGTCCGAAGTGCAAGATCCTTTCCAGAACTTTCCGTGGGTCTGGTTGGGTGTGGTTGAAACCTCTCCCTCCATGCCTGCCTACGACGGTGTCCCTTCGTGTCCTGACACGTCGACCCCACGGGCTGCTTCTTTATTTTGGTCCCCTTGCCCCGCACTCGCGGCTTTTTGGTTCCTCTTACTGGCGTCTTCCCTCACCCATGTTTGCGCTACAAGTGGTGGAGAGTCAGCCCCAGCTCATCGTCGAAGGGATTGGGAAATCCTTCGTTCTCACCGTCAATGCATCTGTCACTGATGGCGAATGGCACACCGTACACCTTCACTTGCATTCACAGGTTGGCTGAATCTATGTCGTTTGAAGTGCAAGTCCTTGTCGTTGCAGGATTAAAAAGACTCTGAGCTTAAGAGCATTATATTTCTAATACCAAAGCCTTCATTTCCCTAGGTAGGGGTGAGCTTGCTGAAAATTAAGGCATGAACGTAAACATTGCACCGATTCATATTTCTAATATTTTCATATTGTTGACCTAAACAGTGAAATATATACCTACTAAGGGATTCAGAGCCGATGAAACGCGGTTTTTCGGCAACACCTTTTTTTTTATCAAAGCATCGGATAAAGGTGAAAGTTGGCAAGTGTATATTTTATAACCGTAACCCTACCTAATCTTTGCAAGTATTATTTAGTAACTAAGTTCAGTAGTTCTGTACTTATCAGAGTAAAAGAGTGTTTCCTATGCCAGAGCCATCAAAATCGCAGGTAAGGGTTTTAAACACAATAGCGACGTTAACCTATGACATCACGAGGCTCCACCCGCAGTGAAGGGAAGTTTACATAAAATGTCTCTTCACTGTGGCTCTGCCCACTTGCTGATGACATATTCACTAATTGATATCAGTACCCAAGGCCAAGAGATACAAGGTCTACTCAACTGGGGGTAACTACATAGTTGATGACGTATCGTAGAGGTACCTGCTCATTACGGCAATTCCTCTGCTGACGCAATAAGGAGGTAGACTAAGCTCTGCCTACATGGGGGATTTGGGGGGAAGTGAGCAGACCTTTTATTTTTCTTGATCTTGTTAGTACCCATTCTAGGCTTCAGCGATATCAACGATGGTGGGCAGGATTAGTCATCGTCGCCTTGACTGCATTATCATTCTCAATGCTATTATTATTATTATTATTATTATTATTATTATTATTATTATTATTATTATTATTATTATTATTATTATTATTATTATTATTATTTTGTTGGGACTAAGTTGTTATCTTGGAATTCTTCCGTTTTCTTGATATCGTATTGTTTCTACTTTACAAATAATTCAGTGTATGTAATTCATCCACATAATGAACCAGTCTATTGCTCATTTGTTAGATCTACATCTATTCAGGGCAGGAATACAAAAAGACAATCAATTTTGTTTCACCTCAGGTTTTGACACTATAGCCTTCTATTTGCAGCGAGTCAAGAGCGGTCACCAAAAGTAGAATTCAAATGAAAAGCAATGATACCTCATTTCCCTCAATTGTTAGAGATGCAAAGGTCAACGCCATTGTTTTATTTCAGTTAATGTTACCCACTGCTATTTTTCTTGTTTTTTTTTTTTATTTATATCATACAGCACCCTAAACACCGCTTGTATACTAGTTGCAGTGGTAGGAGTCAAGATTTTGAGGTCAAGCTATTATTTACCTACTTAATATCAGTCAAATGTAACACGATTTATATCGATATGCACGGAAAGGAAAATATATTGAAATCAGTTTGAATGAGGAACATATTGTTATAATCATTGTATTTTAATAAATATGTTTTAGATGTACGAATAAAACGTTTAACACTATATATATAATTTATTTACAAAATGTCTTCATCGTCACTCTCGAGGAAGAGGTTCAAGAGGTCATCATCCCCGTCCTCATCGTTGCTTGCGATGTCAGTGATGACTGGTTCCACGCTCTCATGGATCTTGTCAGACTTCCAGTACTCCTTCTCAAAGTGAGGGGATTGTCTAACAGCTACTGCCCACACTTCTGGGGTGGCCAAGTAACTATTAGCCACTATAGAAATAATTATCTATTCACGATATAGTAAATCTTGCCATGGGTCTTCTCGCTTGTATACAAAGTGGCAAGCCGTAGCCCAAATGCAGTCTTGCAAACATGGGAACAATTCCATATCCTGTGGGCCATTATCGAAATTGTTGAAGCCTAGACTGTGTAAGCATATCCATTCACCACCTACCTGGTGGATGGGCGGAGCCTCATGACGTCATATGTTTACATCACTAATGGGTTTAGGATCCTTGTCTGTGATTTTCTCGGTTTGGGTATCGGTGACTTCATTTTACTCAATAAATATGAAAACTATTGAACTTAGGTACCAAATAATACTTGCAAAAATTAGGTAGGGTTATAAAATATACAGTTGCCAACTTTCACCTTTACCCGATGGTTTGATAAAAAGGTGTTGCCAATAAACCGTGTTTCATTGGCTCTGAATCCCTTGGTAGTTGCAGCTAGGGTGGAGAGAGGGTG
>JANJGK010000023.1:249633-257275 GCA_039081455.1 Macrobrachium rosenbergii
TTAACAAATCAATCCCATCCCTACTGCCTGGGAAACCAAGTTTGCAGGAGGAAATCACTGGACCACCAATGCCACTGGAGATAGACAAGCATGACGGAGTGACTGTTGGGGGGCTTCCAGAGTTCCTGGGCGTCAAACTCGTGACTGTTGGAGATGACCTGCAAGACAGTGAGTACATGGGAGCTTCTGATTGGATACGAGTTGAAATAATACTTAATAATTGCCTTCTTCAGAATTTAATGACTGGAATTTTTATTAGTTGCTTTTTAGTCTTGTACTTTCTCTGGTCATACTTTACAATTTGTTTTATCTTTTGTATTCATATAAATTTAAATGTCTATTCCAGAGACGATGGTACATTTCCCATTGATTTTCATAGTAACATACCTTGTGAAATATTGAGTAGCACTCCAAAATGATTACCGTAATTGCATGTATACATACACACACATTCACAAAATTTGTTTCCTGTGGTTTGATATAGAGTTCAACGACCACACAAATATAATGGCATGCATATGGCCAAGTACATGTGTTTCTTATTAACTATCCTCATAGTTTTCAGTTTTAATTTTTTACCTGGTATACCGAAGTTAGTGGATCCCTTTATTGTTCATTAATGCAAAATATATATTCATGTTGTGTTGTGGCCAGCATGCATAGACGACTTGAGAGTATCCGATCGCCAGCTACCACTTCCCCCTGCAGCCAACAGCAGTACCTGGGGACAAGTGACCACCTTAGATGGATTCATCAAGGGTTGCAACCCACCCAGCTCTTGCCTCAATACAACCTGCGATCCCCCACTGTCCTGCCACGCCAGCTGGACACAGCCTTCTTGTAGGTTAGTAGGTGGTTCTTGTATTATCTGAAAGATGAGCAGGTCTTTTTGTCAGTTTATCTCTCTGGCTTCTGGCACAGTGTAAGTGGGTTAATTGTGCTGCTTGTGAACTTTCCATATAAGTGTATGATATGTTTTGTGTTGAAATTCTGTTTGGGGTTTATCTATGGTTCAACAGTTGAAGTGTGAATGAAACAGCCATCAGTCAGTCTTTTTATTTGGGATGTATCCTTGTTAGGAGGAATGGCTATCTGTACATGTATAGGCTATATATATATACACACACACACACACAACTGCATATGCTAAATTCTTAAGATGTTAGGTATACAGGCGTGTTTTTGAAATAGCTGAACTGAATGGAATACGTGTATAGTTAAAATATCCATGAATATTAAATTAAAGCACAAGAATCTTTAAAGCAATAAATTTATTTATTTTGAAAGGTAAAAATTGTAAAATGATTCCATGGCTTGCAAAACAGTAGTCCATGTCTACAGTAATCAATAAGTTTTTTGGGGGGGTATTATTATTTTCCAGCTGCGGTTCTGGACGTCATCTGGTGGGATCTTCGTGTGAAGACATCGACGAGTGTCTGCTGGAACCGTGTCTGCATGGAGGAACCTGCTATGACCTCAAACCGGATTACCTCTGCCTTTGTGGACCAAACCACATCGGTGACAACTGTGAGTGGACCAAAGTCTCTAGCACAGGCCACCCGCTAACGGCGCCGGCAGCTTTAGCGGCCGTGACGCTTTCGCTCCTCTTTCTAAGTGAGTTATTTCTGCCGATGTTCGCCCTTCCCCCTCCCCCCTCCTCTTCTGATCCCACTGAGCGTTCTATGGAGAGACTCCAGCAACCGTAGAAAACGAATAGATTTCCCTTTAGTTCTGTCTCAGAGGCTTTTGTTTGTTAGTTATTTATATTCTTCCCCTCCTCATCCCTGCCCCGCTCGACAATTCACCAACGATCACATAAAAGATCTTTTTCTGACCTCAAACTGAAATCTGTTCTCATTCGCTGTTTCTTTCACCGGGATATCAAGAGTTTTATAGTCCGATCTACGCTGATTTAGAAGCTGCTTAATTCAGCCCTTTATTTTGCAGTTTTCTTATTCTCTTATTTACTTGTTTTATTCATTTTTAGGAACTATTCTCTTATTTGAACATTGTGTGAAACAGTATTGAGAACTGATCCCTATTATTACCGGGTAACTGATGGAATACTGACGCGTTTGTTTTGGTGGAGCACCGAAAAAATAACGTTCTCTCTGAGGAGACAAAGATTTTATCTATGCCTTCCATCATACCTTTATCGATTTGTCGTCCTCACTCCTCTCACTTCAGATGAAAATATTACTTCCACACCATAAAAATACATACATATATATATATATATATATATATATATATATATATATATATATATATATATATATATATATATATATATATATATATATACATATATATTTGTGTGTGCGTGTGTAATTGTAATAGCCACAATCCCCTCTTAACTTCTCGAATTCTTCGCACTTTTTTGGATACACTTGTCATTATAAAGCCTTAGATCCAAGTGCAAGATATATGAAGAAATTATGATGTCCGGTAGAGGGAAACGAACCTGTGTCCCATTATCAGAACGGGGTAAAAAGTGACCAGTAGATTCTACATACATACATATATATATATATATATATATATATATATATATATATATATATATATATATATATATATATATATATATATATATACATATATATATATATATATATATATATATATATATATATATATATATACATATATATATATATATACATATATATATATACATATATATATATACTTATATATATATACATATATATATACATATATATATATATATATATATATATATATATATATATATATATATATATATATATATATATATATATATATATATATATATTCCGAATACTTACACATACTATTGCATTCAGAAATCTAAGAAATTAGGTTTATCAAGTTTATTTTTTTATAGATATGAATATTTTCGTTTGTGCACCCTTAAAGAGAGAGAGAGAGAGAGAGAGAGAGAGAGAGAGAGAGAGAGAGAGAGAGAGAGAGAGAGAGAGAGAGAGGTTATTACATTGGCATATTGATTTTAAGGGTAGCTTCATAATGTTGCAAATAAGGAACACACTTGGCTAAGGAGAGGAAATCGAAGCATTCTGCTCCCTTGGGCTCTCCACTAACCGTATACGCCCAGTGTTGTTTCTTCCACTGTAAATAGCTTTAGCATTTCCTGTTAGCCTTTGCGAACCTTATCCTAAGAAACGACAGTTGATTGCATACAAGAGATTAATCTCTCTCTCTCTCTCTCTCTTTCTCTCTCTCTCTCTCTCTCTCTCTTTCTCTCTCTCTCTCTCTCTCATTATATAGCCCTTTGTTGGCCGAGTCGGTTGAGCTTCAGACTGTCATTCGATGGGCTGGAGTTCAATTCCCACGGCCGGCTGATGAAGAGTTAGAGGACTTTATTTCTGGTGATAGAAATTCATTTCTCGCTATAATGTGGTTCGGATTCCACAACAAGCTGTAGGTCCCGTTGCTAAGTAACCAATTGGTTCTTAGCCACGTAAAACAAGTCTAATCCTTCGGGCCAGCCCTAGGAGAGCTGTTAATCAGCTCAGTGGTCTGGTAAAACTAAGGTATACTTAACTTTTTTCTCTCTCATTATAGCTCGTTAAGTTTAAATGCACAAAATAATACTAATGTAGTCCATTATAATGGTTGAAAAACACATCTCTCTCTCTCTCTCTCTCTCTCTACACACACACACACACACACACACACATACAAACTCGTGTCACACAGGGTGATTACGATTCTTGGTTACAGAACTCAATGTGGTAGTAGCTTTTAGTTTCCCTTGACACTTTGAATCGTGACATGTTTCTTGACTGGTCTTCCAGTTCTCTTCGGAGTGTGCATCTCCTTACGACACAGACTAAGAACAGCCAGGGCTTTGGGTCGTCAGGAGACAGAAGAGAGCGCAGATAAGGACTCCATCATAGCCGTTAAATTAGGACGGAAAGGATCGGCGATGGCTCTCGACCCAGAGAAGAAGAAAACTTTCCTTGGGCTGAGGAGCGGATGGAAGGAAAAGAGAGGAGCGAAAAAGACGACCGCCAAAGCCAAAGGACCTGAGGACGAGTCACACACCACCTTCCTCGAGTTGCTCAGACTCTCTCGAGCCACACCTGCCATGGAGAGTAAAGGTCAGTAATTTGAAAGTTTCATCGTTCTTCTCTTCTCTTATTTTTTATTGTCCTTCTGAATGTAGTGAATGTGGTATTGTTTTTCATATAACGTTCTTTTTTTCCTCGGGCAGTAGGAATGGGCGGTCAGTTAGTGGCTTTGTAAATCTCGAAAGTGGATTATGTGCTTTGAAGTGAAAAAAAAAATTGTCTTTGGAAGGAATAAATCCGTGTTTGATATACAGCAAAGGATAAAAAGGAAAGATAACACTTGGGTACAGGAGAGCAAGAAGGACTGGGAAGACAGCGGAAAAGTAAACCATCATATAGGATATTGCCATTAAGGAAAACGAACAGAGTGACCAATCTGACATTCTTGTTGAATGTTGTCATATGAAGGTTCATTGCAGTAGATTCATTATTTCATTTGTACTGCTCTTGGATATTTAAATTTGGTTTGTAAGAGCATTTTCACGCTTCAGGGATGGTGACTATAACAGGAAAATTGTCTATACTTTTTGTATTTTCTTTTGGAAGGAGGGAATGCTTTGACCAGCAGCGGAGTCAGTGCAGCTGTCATCACTTCAGCTGGAGTCAGCCACAGGAAAGATGTTGCACTGGTGGTTCCCACTGAGCGCCATCATCACCACTTACCAGGGGAAGATCTAAGGAATTATGCATATGAGGGCGATGGATCATCGTCGGGATCTCTTGCTTCTACTATATCTGGTAAATATGGAAATAACATATACATTGCTGTTAAGAAACTTATACATATACTTTTATATGCATGTAAACATACAAGCATGGAGAGGCACACACATTATGGTTGCTCCAGAAGATGTTTGATATTTGTTTTTTCCACAAATTTTTTGTTTTTTTAGGGAGTGGGTACCTGACATTTTAGAGCTGACTGATTTCATGTTAAATCACTCTTTCCCTATCTGAGATCTTCAGCTGGGGCATCTTTACATGTGACTGCATATATTGGAAGAAGTCAGGAAGGAAACAAATGTTTAGATCTTTTGCTCTTTAGTAGTATTGTATGAAAATAGATATTTGTCTCTACTGGAGTACAAACCAGAGCTTTTTTCTGTAGGAGGAGTTGTCAGCAGGAACTAGAGTCAGTTGTTAAACCCTGGTAACAAGGCAGTTAGCTTGTCGTAGGAGGATGAGTTAAGGAAGCCCCCAACTCACTTGCTACTACTAAACATTTTTTCTCCATCATCAGTGACTTGATTGAGATTGGATCATGATTAAAAACTCTAGTTGGTATATCTAATGAAAAATGCAGACTATTGCCTTTAATATAGGAGACTTACTCCTTAAGCAGGAGTGTGTTCTCAAGTGACTTGCATTTTAAACCACCACCTGGAAATTTCAAATTCCTGGTTATGATAGTGAGCAGCAGAGCAAATGACTTCTGTAATCTCCCAATCTTTTGCTAAAGGGGCAGTTGGAGGGAGTGGGAGATGGGCAGCAGCAGCAGTGCTATAATCCAAACCTATCAATTGTATTGGCCAGATTGAGCTGCCTTCTGACTTATGTCACCTCTTTTTGAGCAGGATCTCAGACATGCCTCATTCAAACTATGCCTGACCAAATAAGACATTATATGAACCATTTGCTCCTCTGTTCTCTATCATAAATAGGAATGTGACGTCTAGGTGTGGCCCCAAATTGCCAGTCAGTTGAGAACCGACTCCAACCTGAGGTGTGTCTCCTAAATAAAAGGTAATAGCTTGTATTCCTGTAAGAACATATACATTTTTAAAGAAATTTGTATTTTTCATAGGTATACAAACCAGTGTCTTTAATCATAATCCAGTTGCAAACAAGTCACTGACGCTAAGAAAAACGTACTAGTTGTGCTCCTACCCAAACTTTACTACAGTCAGCTTCACTGCATAAGTTGTCAGCTCATTTCATTACTGCACAAAGACAGAAGAAAAAGGTGTTTTTTGAACACAACCTTCTTTTCTTCACTGTAGTCCAGAGTAGGGGGTGGCTTGTTTTCTGCAGCTAACTTAGACACCATACTGACCTTTTAGGGAGACTTCACACCAGGATATCTCACTCAATACTGTCTTTCTGCTAGCCTTATACTTGGTGAAACATAATGGTTAGTTACACCACTTGTATTATCTGGTCTTCTACTTGAAGGACTGAGAGTTTCTCGCTCTTTGTTCCAGAGTTCATGGTAAAAAATTCAGAACCAGTCACTTTTTTTATTAGAGAGAAGAGACTTTGCTGATGGTGATCCAGATGAGTTGCATTTATGCCTGTTGTGAGCTGTAGGGTACTCTGTAAAAATAAACCAATGCCTTAGGCTAGAGTGAAAACATCTTTATAATGGTATGTGCTGACAAGCATATGGAATTACCTTGAGAGACCCTTTCTCCCTGGCTTTAAACAATTATCATAATTGGTTATGATTTCCCTAATGAGGTTTACAGTTGGGTAGCTCAGGTGAGAGCTCACAAAGTCATTGGCATGGAGCCATCTCTGGCATTTCAAAGGAACTTTTTGGTAGCACAGATAATGAAGGCAGGTGTTTAGAAAAGAGAGACAAACGATCTTATTATGCCTGAGGGACATCACCCACGAGTCCCTGGACACCTCCTTCTTGGGACCTGATGGGCTTCTCAACAGTATGCATAGTTACCCAAAGTCCCTTTGGACAGAAAAGTATCTTTCCTGAATACTAAGAGGGCATATGACTGGGGTGATTGATAGGGTGATAAGTTCCTCTTAATTCTTCTTCACTCAGCAGGGCAGCAGTGCTGACCAAGTATGCAATGTATCAGGTACAGATGCAGGTAGTTTTACATAACTGAGAACCCAGTCTTAAGAGCTCCGACTATGAAGGTGTGACTCTCTCCACTCTCTCTTTAAACAAAGGAGGGGTATGTGGATGGTGGTAGAAGAGCTTTACTCTAAACCCGTCAATTACATTGGCAAGTTCAACCTCACAGTCATTAAGAAACGACCTCTTACCCAAGGAGTTTAGTCTCCTGCATAAAATGTGATGTTTTGTATTTCATTACGAACAATTCACATTTATATTTTTTTCATAGGTGTACAAACACCCTTTTATCATAATCCCACCTTAACCACTCCATTCTTATTCCTGATACAGAAGGAAAAAGTGCCAAGTGATAGCATGAGAGTAGGGGTATTCCCGGCTCACCTTTCCACCAATTAACTACATTGTTACCAAGTTTCAACAACTGATTTAAGTTGTGCTGAGGAATATCCATACATGACAGGCTCTGGTTTGAGTACTCATGAAAAATACAAATTAGTAAGAATTTTTACTTCTCTTAGCCTAGAGACTGACTTACTTCATAATAAAACAAAAGGAACATATGCTGTCAGTCACACCTGTCACTGAAATGGTTGTTTAATGAAGCTTGTATAGTTCTACCAAACAGTGAATTAGTTTAATTTCATCAACTCTTGTACCTATAATATTTATACATTGTTGGTCTTTCCAAGTTAATCTTAAATAAATTTAAATACTTAGTCATTTTTTTAAACATCACAAATTTCAT
>JANJGK010000023.1:257375-272375 GCA_039081455.1 Macrobrachium rosenbergii
CCTGGAACTTTTTGACTTACCCTCGTATATATATATATATATATATATATATATATATATATATATATATATATATATATATATATATATATATATATATATATATATATAGATAGATATATAGATATAGAGATATATATATATATATATATATATATATATATATATATATATATATATATATATATATATATATATATATATAGATAGATAGATATAGAGATATATACAGTATATATATATATATATATATATATATATATATATATATATATATATATATATATATATATATATATATATATTTAATGTATGTATTATCGAATCACAGAAATATGGAACGTGATGAATATATAAATAAAGACAAAATCCACGAAGGAAAGAGGAGCAAAGGAGTGCTGTGGGGCCTTTGGTTTCCTATTTATAGGAAACCAACCAACAACTTAACTTATGTCCATTTCTATTCATGCCATCACCTTAATATCAAAATATAAATTTTGTCTCCTATGTTTTTTGCGGGCTTTGCGCATTGTCAGTCCCCAGTATTTGGATCAAGAAATCAAATACATAAGGAAAATAGGGACGAATTTGTTATCCTTCACATATACTAGATATTTGTTATAACGAAGCCCACAAAAAGTTTTAGGCCTATAGTGAAAGTAACATGGAGAAAGAAACCCCTAAGAACATTCGTATTTTGCCTTATTTTAGTGATTTTGAAAATATAAAATCATTGTTAAAAACTTTTAATGTCACCCTCGTTTTTTTCTATAACGCAATAAAAGGAATGTTAATAAAAAAAAACTACCCCTTAAGAAAATAACAACAATATATATAAAATTCCATGTTTGGATTGCCCCTCTTTTTACAATGGCCAACCTAGCAAAGATTTAGATGTACGTATTAAACAACATAAGTATTCAGTCAAAACTGGATAAACATCCAATGCTATTATTCATTCATTTAAGTGAAAACTCTCACAAGATAAACTGGACTGATAGTTCAATCATTGCCAGATAGAAAGATTTCTCTGCAAGAAACCTTTTGGAATCTGCTATTATACAGCTTTTTCCAGCTGTTATTTTAACCTTAGCCCTGGCAAGTATTTTTTAGACACCTGTAATAGAAAATATTTTTCCCTTTGTAATCCCCATCTGTCATTTATATGAGCTTTCTTTGTAAACTTGTATTTATACTTCTTCAGTCTGCTAAGTAAAGGACGACAAGTCGAAAGGCCTCGCAGCACTCCAGTGTTTCTCTTTCCTTCATGGATTTTGTCTTTATATATATATATATATATATATATATATATATATATATATATATATATATATATATATATATGTATATATATATATATATATATATATATATATATATATATATATATATATATATATATATATATATATATATATATATATATATATATATATATATATATATATATATATATATATATATATATATATATATATATATATATATATATATATATATGTATATATATAATATATTTATGTATATATATGTATATATATACATATATATACACATAAATAGTGTATGTATGTAGGCAGAGCATAAACAAACTAAATAAATAGGACAATGAAATTCGAATGTTGCGTACCTTTAAGTACTGATGAATGGAAATATGACCATTGATTTCCGCAGTTAATACGAATAGTATCTACCATAAAAAAAAGAGAAAAAATTCCAATATTTTTCGGGGAATAACCAGTATCATCACAGGCAAGTATTACATCTTTAGGTTTGTACCAAATTTCTTTCCACTTCCATCAATATATGATTACAAAACAGTTATACCTAATAATCTAGGACGAAACAAACTTTCGATTTTAAATCCTGACTTATCGCAAGAGAATATCTAAGCCCATTTGCTGAACTTTTATCATCTAATTGTGTGATCGAAGGCCAGATATGAAGTGTTCACATCGATATTTTTCTATTTTCGGTTCCCTTTGAAATAACGTTTAGACAGTTAAACTTCCGAATTTAATGGAGTTTGCTTTCTGTTATTCGGTAATAGTTCTAGTTTTCAGTAAAAGAAATCTATTGTGCCGGCTGTGTGCGTCCGCCCTCAGATCTTAAAAATCACTGAGGCTAGAGGGCTGCAAATTGGTATGTTGATCATCCACCCTCCAATCATCGAACACAAATTGCAGCCCTCTAGCTTCATCAGTAGTTTTGGTTTTATTTAAAGTTAAAGTTAGCCATGACCGTACTTCTGGGAACGCTATAGGCCAGCCCTAGGAGGGCTGTTAATCAGCTCAGTGGTCTGGTTAAACTAAGGTATACTTACTCCTACCAACAACATAGGCCACCACCGGACAGTGGCTGAGCTTCATGGGCCGCGGCTAAAAGTTTTATGGGCCGTGGCTGAGTCTACTACCGGACAGAAAACTCGACTGCGCCGAAGAAACTTCGGCGCATTTCTTAATTGTTTTAAATAAAGTAAATTTCCTTTTCTTACGTCACATGAGGCATATTACATGAAATTTGAAGAAAGTCTGAGCACGACAAGATTTGAAAAAAAAAAAGTCAACTATAAAAAGTTTATATTGGAATATATTGTAGACAATGAAACGGTTTACCAAACCAACACAATTCTAGAACGGGTCACACCAATAAAGTAAGAACACTTCACTGTTAAGCAAATGAAGATCCGAAGGAATATAATAACTTCAAGTCTACGCGAAGGGAATCATCCTCTTAGTCAAGACTCAGCAAATGTGAACTTCCGTTACGGACTGGAGTCGAAGCCTGAGAAGATGATTTCACACGACCGTGGTTCTGTTTTGAAGCACTGGCACGTGAGTTTTTCTCGGTATCTTCTCAGCGCATAAATTCCTTAATACACACATTGTGTGAGATCGCTTTAGACCACAGGAAAATCATACTTTAGCCTCGTGTGAGTTATAGAGCTCATTCTCAGTCTTATCGTGCAGTCGAAAGAAAAGTATATGACCAAATAAAAGGAAAAACTCTGAAAAAGTCTGAGAGGCAGAGTAGATGAAATGCAAGATGCAAAATGTTTGAGAAAATGAAAGCTAACCTATATAAAAAAAACAATTTGTACTTTTCATTTGTGAATTTTCATATCCCTTCGTGTAACAATGAGTTTTGGTGTCATGGAGCGTTTGAGTCCGCGAGAGAATCCAGGCGTCTCAAGCACTGTGAAATAATTAGGTTTAAAAATCACGTTTCAAGGTCTGTTTAACATCATGGAATGAAAACCATTTTACGTACAAAAAAGTTAGACGGCAGAAAAAGATATAATAGACTGTATGATGATGGATGGTACCCTGAAAAGTTTGATGGGTGTAATAAAGACATTTTATTCTCGTCCAAATTAAAGACAATGTGATAAAACTTGGAGAGAATCCCGAGACAAAACTCGAGTCATTATTCTTAATTAACTTCGTTAGACTGGAAACGAAGACCGTGCTCTCATCTCCAGGAAGATGAATTAATCCCAACTTCTCTCTCTCTCTCTCTCTCTCTCTCTCTCTCTCTCTCTCTCTCTCTCACTTACACACACACACACTATATATATATATATATATATATATATATATATATATATATATATATATATATATATATATATATATATATATATATATATATATATATATATATATATATATATATATATATACGAGTATATATATATATATATATATATATATATATATATATATATATATATATATAAATTTTATATATATATATATATATAAATTTTATATATATATATATATATATATATATATATATATATATATATATATATATATATATATATATATATATATATATATATATATATATATATATCAATGAGGAGGAGGACATAAAGATTTGCTAAAAAGGGTCAATTTATTCCCGACGTTTCGTAATGTGTTCATTACATTTTCGAGGGCTGTACAAAATAACAAATTACAAAAAGGCTATAAATTTAAATAAAAAATTAAGGTTGCACAATGATTACAAATAAAAAAAAACAGAAGGAACAACTAAAAAGGACAACTTAAAAAGCAAAACAAAATTTCTCTCTCTAAAAATAAAACACACAATACAAAAGGTAAGCTGATCTGGACCAACCAATTCACTGACAATGTTACGAATGAAGAGAAAACGAAGGACTGTAAGAGAGGTACAGCCTGCTGCCAGAGTTTTGGCTGTTAACGAGGGGACGAGTCGTTTAATCATTAACGATTCTAAAATCGTCAATTCATGGCTGCTGGAAGCTCGCCCTAAAACTGAAAAGTCTTTAATTTCAATAGAAGTTTTACACATTTTAAAATGATTTCTAATATTAGAAAACTCTGGGTTTGTAATTTTACTGCCTGTCCTATAGCGTACTCCACGATGAGTCTATGCGTACCTTCAGAAGCCTCCTGGTGGATCCAATATAAGTTCCTAAATTACATTTAGGACACGTATAGGACACACACCTGGAGGACATATAAGGGCATAAACGATCTTTGTACTTAAATAACGACCCGATGGTAAGAGGACTGACAGGTATCAGGTAAACCTTAATGGCCCCAAACTTATTTTGGATCTGTTGTGAAAAGTTTTTCTAAAAGTATCATAAAATAAAAATGGCAATTTGGTATAAAAATTCAATTTAAGGACTTATAAATTATAGGCTTGAGGGAGAAGTACTTGTCTAAAAGCGTACGAAGTCTCTTAAAGACGAGTTCAGACGGGAAGCAGTTTTCGCTAAAATATTTACATAAAAAGACGATCTCATCTTGGAATAGAAATCAATCAGAGGTTATCGTTAGAGCCCTGTGGACGAGAGTAAAAACAGAATTAATTTTAAAGTTAAAAGAACGAAAATTTTAAAAAATTTGACCCCAAGCCCGCAAACGTTCTTTTCCTAAAATTCGTGATGTTAAAAATATTATTTTGTCTAAGAACAAGGACGTCTAAAAAAGAAAGTTGATTTTCGTTTTCTTTTTCCAGGGTAAACTTAACATTGTGGTGTTGTAAATTTAGAAACTCAAGAAAGGAATCAGCATCATAATTATGTCTAAAAATGGAAGCGGCAGGCTAAGGGACAGTCATCTAAGAAGTGCTCCTCCAGGGAGCACATAAAAATGTTGGCAAAAGTAGGACCGAGGGGACTTTCCATTGCCATACCGCCAACCTGCTTGTATAACTTACCGTTGAAAATGAAGGTTGTGTCAGGCACAGCCAGGCTTAAAAGAGTTTTAAAAAACGTACGGTTACCACCACTAAAAGCTATGTCGGGCTCAGGAAAAGGCTTATTTAAAATGATATTAACAGTTTCCTCCACACGTACATTAGTAAATAAGGATCCTGCATCAAAGTTGGTCATGAAAAGGTGTTTGGATCTTGCAATGAAATTCTTTCTTTAAATTGACTGGAATTTTTATTTGTAGTTAATGGCTCAAGCAAAGGAACCAGAAATTTGACCAATTTGTAATTAGGGGCGTTGTATGAAGCAAGGATAGGTTGCAAACGAGTACCTTGTTTTTGAATCTCTGGTAGCCCATAGAGGATACTGTAAAACGAGACTGTGACAGACAATTCTAGATAAGTTTCATTATTAATAATATTTTCACTTTTCAGAATTCTCAACGGTTAATTTCTGCCTGCCGAACTTTAAACCTATTAAAAGTTTTTTTTTTTTTTTTGCCGTTAGAATAAATTTTTCACAGACTTAAATCGCTGCCTTTTAATGTCCACCTTGGTGATCTTTTCGTGATTACGAGGTCTTCTTTCTGTGACAGTTCCTTTAGAGTTTCAAAATCAGTCTTTTTAAAAAAATGGGTCCTCTGGGTCTTTAGTTTTCTGAAAGTGTGATGTGACAGACCAAAACAGCTGACAGTAATAAAAAAAAACAGAAAAATTAAAAGACAAGGAATAGTAACCTTGATTTTTCCCTTAGTCAAGTTACTGTAATGTGTAATTATACTCAGTTAATGATCAACTACATTTACATAAATAATAACAGTTCACAAATTAATTACAACCATGGGCACACATGAATAATAAGAGATCATAAAAGTAAATAATTAACAGCGCTGCAAAAGATGAAATTCCTTTCTTCAGTCACACATGTAGGATTTCAGTGACAAATGAAAGAGCGAGCTGAGATTTGTCCTGCGTCATACACGATAAAGGCATCCCTCTGAAAGAGAGGTGTCAAATTAACTATATGAAGAGCACGCATTAAGGCCCTAAATATTATATCATCGAATTATTCTAACTCACCACAATATCACGTCTGAATGCTTTAAGATTTCTCTAACCACTCGAGTGGGCACATGGATGACGCAGCCAGTCAAAAGGCCCCTTGCTATCACTTCCTAATTGGGAAATTAATAAAACATGCAAACGGGGGAGGCTTTGGCATCGAAGAGAGGTATGGGGTCCAAGGTGGGACATATAGTTACAAAGGGAAAGACAGATACATATGGGAGATCACGGGAAGTTTGGGAAGGTTCCTTGATATAAAAAGTAAGGGAAATAGAATATAGTTGAAGGAAAATGGGCTGCTGAATTCCCTTGTGCATTTTAGATTTACCTTGGGTATCCAAAATGATCACTCGTTTATGTGTTGGGGTCCCAGGTTTGATGTCACGTGGCACAAGGGAAATGGCTGCCTCTGTGAGGTAGAGCGGGAATATACACCTGCTCAAAATGGCTCCTAGTAGCAGAATGAGGTAACCTCCTGGCCATGATTCTCTGGACTGGGCTGGGGTCGCTTCCGGGCAACTTTCACAAGATGACAGCGGCTCCACACGCCGCTCCCATTAAGCCTAAAAGCGCAGAGATACCGGCAGCACAGAGAGTGTGCAAAAGGAGGAGTTATTGAGAGAAAGGAATGCTGGATTGGACGCCATTGCACTCCCATTGTACTGGTCTGCCATCTCATGTGAATTCAGTTACTAGGTTAAACCCAGTGCCCATAAAATAGCCCCCCATTTAAGCAGAGATTCCGGGCTAAATCAGACGGAAACTCTGTAAGAACAGGCTCAACCAATAGGATTCTAAGCAAGGTAAAGGGGAAGTTTTAGCTGGCTGGCCATCACAGAACTCCTCCAATTACATAAAATAACAATATTTTACGAGAGGATGAATGTGCTTGCATTTATTTAAATAAAGTTAGTTTTTAAAACTTGAATATTAAGTTACTCGACAAGAAGGTCACTAAGTTGAACTAACTAAATTCCACGTAGACTCAAGCAAATGCACCGCTATCAAAGTGATAAAGTAGCTCACATGCGAATGACATATCCCTAAGAAAAATGAACATGTTAAATATAAGTGGGAATGTTGAGCTGCATCTCAAAATTTAGTAATAATAATAAAAATGTTAAATATCATACAACTGTGTATAGCAATTGAATCTTCCACAAATAGACAAATAAACTACTTGAAATATGGGCGTGCTGGAATGCAACAAATTACACATGGAGCTAGGGCATGTCTTCAGCTGTGTGCTAGAGAATAGACTTAGCTAATTATGAAAATAAAAATGATTCTTAGATACAAGCCATTTCCAGATCAGGAAACAACCTAGGTATCCTTCTCTGGGCAAGGTGCCAGGATTGCTCCTCTAAAATAAAGCACTGTTATAGGACCCGAGTGCCATGAGAGCTTGGTGTCTCTGTTAACTAGCTGGGCCTGTTACGCCCTTACTCCTTTCTTTATTTTTTCCACTCTTCATGCTGAGATCTCCTATCTGGGACCTGGGCACGTGGCTCCAGAGGAAGATGGGAAGACCCTTGGGCCAGGTTTGGGCCTGCAGTACAACTACCCTCGGATAGATCTGGATTGCCTCTGGGTGTTACATCCACTGGCAGAACAGGCACTGGGTTGGCCACTGCTTCGGCTGCTGCGTCAACTTGGGCAGCAGTGGTTCCAGCTAGTTCTGCCAGCTTTTGCGACATGGTCTCCACATCGGTGACCAGCTTAAATAGAGCTTGCAGGGGATGGTCTCTCCACTAGAGTCTTATCTTTTGGGGATGGTGGTGAAGAGGAAGAGGTGGGCGCAGGAGCGAGCAGCTCATGGGTTACAAGGATTGACTCAGGCACGGGTTGTGAGGCGGCGCCGGGTACAAGCTTCCGCTGTGAACGGGGGAATCCAGAAAAGGCCCTACTAAACATTAGGTTGCCTCTCAGCTGTATACTGGTAGCAGTGTCAGACTGGTAGACAAGAGGGGGGCCAGGAGATCGGCAGTGTGTACTGGCACTGGCACTGAGGTAGGCTCAGGCACAGGATTTGGAGAAGAGACATCAGTGGCCTCAGGGCCAAGAGTGCCGGATGTCCAAATTCCTGGAATTGTGAAGTATGCAATTGATATCTCTGATAAAAGACACATTAATATATATAATTGTTACAGAGATCTTGGAGCATTCTGTCTGTGCATTTTTGTTATCATTTTGCAAAGAACCAGGATCTGGCTCTGGTATGGGCTCAACCATCAGACTGGGCGGAGCACTATACTGACTAGACACAGGTACTGGCTATGGCTCAACGGCAGGGCTGGAGTGATCATCAGCGCCTGCTGGAGACCCAGAAGGGGTAGGACCCATGGAATGCCCAGGAAGGGGTTCAGTCCTAGGAGGAGGTCATGGTCTCCTACTTTTGCGGGGCCTAGTGATCCTCAATCAGATCGTCAGGAGTATCAGCCTCCAGTAATTAATGCCTACAATGGTTACAGGCTTCTTATCTTAAATGATGGCCCCATCAGGTACCTTGTCCCACCATATAAGGGAGATCTGAGAGCCCGTGTTTCTAAATGCAGAGACCTGTTGAGCGCAATCATGACCTTGAGGAGGTGCAACAAAAATAGGCCCTTCAGCTTGGGGTCCTAACATGGATGAATGAGTGGCTGCCAGAACAAGGATAACAGCAGATTTCCTTCCAGGACAATCCTTGAAATTTGGGGAATGCCCATACTGCTTACAAGTGTGACAATAAACCTTACTATAATCTCTATAAGGAGGGGTTACGGTCTGGGTAGGATGGGAGTTCTGTTTAGAGGTGGGCTTGGATATGGCTCCCCTTTAGCTTTATGCTCGGTTTTCATGTGCCCTATTTTCTTGCAATAATACATACAGGTGGATTTGAGATGACCATTTTTTGGTAGGATGGACAAGGCAGTGGGGTCAGGAGGAATTATGCGCCTATGGGAGGTGCTGAAGGATGGGTAGTACATCTCATAATCATCAGCCAGGGGCAGCAGTTGGTGAACAATCTTGGCTGCTTCTTGTTAATGTATAGAGCGAAGGGGCTGGGTGCATAATGGAGGAATTCCTCAAGTTGGGGTTGATATAATAAGTCCTCGAACTCCTTGCACTCCAAAGAGTTAATCTACTGCCACAAGGTAAGACTTTTTGTAGCACCAGTCAGACCAAGTTTGGCCGACCCCCTTTGGAAGACATAGCCATCTTTGTCTCCAACGCTCAGACGTAATATCATATACCGTTGCTACTACCTTCCTGACTGCCTCACGGCTTCCCTGATCAACATTTTCTAAAGAATTTAGGGTGTCCCATCCCTTTCTGGCCATGTGTTTTGCTAGGATCATGGCCTTTTCTGTGTCAGTCGGGTTGCACTCCAAGAAGAGGGTTTCCACCTGATCCAGCCATGCCTCTGGCTCTGCGTCATTCCAGTGGAGCATGAGGGTGCTTATATTGGTTATGATGGAAGGAGCAGAGGCCTGAGATGGATTAGCGTCTCGGTGCTGGGCCAGTGTCATGGCACTGTCCTACCTTAATTTCTTGAACTCTAGTTCCTTCTCCTTCAAAAGTGCCTCCTGTTGTCTCAGGCTAGGTCATGCTGTCGCTGATTTTCTTCTTTCTTTTCTTGCTCTTGTGCCAAGGTAAGTTCACGCTGCAGTTGCTTTTCTTTCTCTCGATGCTCCTTCTCTTCCCTCTCTTCTCTCTCCTTCCTGGTGGCAGTGACCTGCTCTTGGACCCATTGAGTCAGTTCTGTCCCCTTAAGGGGCATACCTTTTGCTATGTTGTTGAAGGTTTTATACTCCTCGGCAGACAAGTTGCTGATGCTTAAAGCGTGGTCTGATCTTCCCCAAAATGTTCAAAATCATTAGGTTAGCTACACAAGCAACTGCGTGGAAGAATGAAATGGCACTCTGAACTGGTCAGAGAGTATGCAAAATAAGGAAGTGGGCTGGTCTAGGCTACACTTATCAAAATGGAAAGCACCTCTGAGGCGACTCTAAATAGCAGTGTACTTTGACAGACTACACTGTAATGGAAATGTCCCTGTGATAAGGGTAATGCTGGCACCATTGCGCAAGGTGGTACTGAATAATTAAGTATGTGACACTCCATGGGTTTGGCACATGGGTGCAGATGGCACAAACGGTGAGGATTGGTTATGGATTCCAAAGAACTGTGATGTGACACACTACAGGATTAGCACACCGGAGTAAGAGAGTTCCTAGGAGCTAAATTTGTGGCACCCTATGGAATTTAGGGCGTAGGTACAGAATGGCATGCAGTGCAAGCTTTGTATGGAAACACAATGTGAGTTAGGGCACAAAATGTGCGGTTTATTCATGAAGAACATTAGCTGTTATGAAGATGGACTGCTTATTGTGATATGAAATCAATATACTGCCTATGTCCCTCTGATGGGCTTAATTTAGTGGATTTGAAAGCAATAACCAACACCCTAGGTAAAATTTAAGAAAACAGAAATCCTACTCTCTCTCTCTCTCTCTCTCTCTCTCTCTCTCTCTCTCTCTCTCTCTCTCTCTCTCTCTCTCTGAATCTAATGATTCTAATATAATACAACAATAAAAGTTCGCTAGCCAATTGTAAATGCCTATCCCACTAAAACTGAAAGCAAAATATAAATAGCACGCATAAATTTATATTACCTAACTCCTAGCACTGGGAAAAACTCCTAGCACTGGGAAAATTTCCCTTCTTAGGCCAAAACTCTGTGAAAACTTATTTGTTATGATGCCAGTTTGCGTTTTTTGGAATGACACCTATCCGAACGGTTACTCCCTAGCAAAGAAATGCTAACTTTGTAGGCAAGCTCCCTAGCTATAATTATAGCATGCAAGAACAGCCTAACAATGTAGTAACACATAAAACACGTGAATCATGAGCTTCTGCTATTTGCCTCGCTGATACTGAGTGGGGCTCGGGCACAAAACTAGCTCTAGTCATTGGTTTTTGATGACCCAATGAGGGGCTGAAATAAGGTTGCCCCTTGTTTGTATGAACATGTGCTTGGCTAACTTTCCTAAATTGTGCAGTGAGATAGATTTTACTTTGCAAATCAAAGTAGATCATGCATTAATTACAAAAAGAACACCTTAAGCACTGTAAATAAGCATGAGATCTTTCAAATTCCTATCGCTACGCCGTGCTAAGGTTTGCTAGCCAAAATGGCACATATTTAAAGAGTTCTTATCGCTCGTGACTGAAAACTCAGCTCATGCTTTTATGTTTTTAATTTACATATGCATCTTTACTTGGGGAATTTCTATGTTATTTGATTATTGATCGGTGGCCAAGTCGCCAGTGTTACTTGCCACCTACGGCCTTGCAACAGAGTGCTATAAAATGACATACAAAAAACTAAGACTGAAAAGACAGGGAATACTAACTTCGGTATTTTCCCTTAGTCAAGTTACTGTAAGGCATAATTATACTCAGTTAGCGATTAGTTAAATTTACTTGACAAATAATAACAACAGGTCACAAATTAATTACAACCATGGGTACACGTGAATAATAAGAGATCATAAAACTAAGTAATTAACAGTGGTGTTGAATTAACAAAATGAATTGCATGCATTAAGGGCCTAAATATATATCATTGAGCTATCCTAACTCACCACAATATCACACGTCAATACTTAAAGATTTCTCTAACCACTTGAGCTGGCATGTGGATGGTACAGCCAGTCAAAAGACCCCTTGCTATCACTTCCTAATTGGGAAATTAATTAAGCATGCAAAAGGGGGGACGCTTTGGCATTGAAGAGAGGTATGGGATCCAAGTTAGGACATACAGTGACAAAGGGAGAGAGATATAAATATGGGAGACCAGCAGGATATTTGGAAGGGTTTCTTGATAAAAAGTAAGGAAAATAGAATATAATCAAAAGAAAATGGGCTGCTGAAACCCAAATTCCCGTGTGTGTTTTAGATTTACATTGGGTATCCAAAATCATCACTCTTTTATGAGTTGGGGTCCCAGATTTGGAGTCATGTGGCATGAGGCTAATGGCGGCCTCTGTGAGGTAGACCGGGAATATACTTCCACTCAAAACGGCTCCTAGTAGCAGAATGAGGCAATCTCCTGGCCATGCTTCTCTGGACTGGGCTGGGGTAACCTCAGGGCAATTTTCACAAGATGGCTTTGGTTGAGCACACCACTCCCATTAAGCCTAAAAGCACAGAGATACCTGTAGCACAGAGAGTGGGTAAATGGAGGGATTATTGAGAGAGAGGAATGCTGCATTGGATGCCATTGCACTCCCATTGTACTGGTCGGACATCTTACGTGAATTTGGTCAATAGTTTAAGCCTAGTGCCTGTAAGATAGCCCCCCATTAAAGCAGAGATTATGTCCTAAACGGTACAGGAATTCTGTAAGAACAGGCTTAACCTGTGTGACTCTAAGCAAGGTAAAGGGGGAGTTTTGGCTGGCTGGTCATCACAAAACTCTCTCAGTCAGTGGCATAACTATCATTAGTGGCGCCCGGGCCGGACTCCAAAAGTGCCACACCATTCCCATGATGAAAAGCACTAAAGTGGTGAAAATTAAACACACATCTTAAGCCTTAACATCTCAGTCATTTATTTTATTTCATAAAGCTAAAACAAACCACTGTTCAGTGTTCCAGGCAGGCAAAATATGCTAGAAAATCTAAAATTATTCCAGACCAGACCTGCTCAAAAGATGCCCCAGAGAACATTGCTGGCCGGAGCGGACCACCGCCCCCCCCCCCTCAACCTCTGCTGCCACCCTTAGTTATGCCACTGCTCTCAGTTACATAAAATAAAACAATGCTAAGAAGAATGTGCCTGTGTTTATGTAAATGAAGTACTGTGGGGTATAAATTTTAAAGCCTGAATATTAATTCAACTTGACAAGAAGGTCACAAAGTTGAACTAACTAAATTCCACATAGACTCAAGCTAACGCAGCACTATCAAAGTGATAAACCAGCTCACATGCGAATGATATATCCCTAAGGTAAGTGAACTTATTAAATCTAAGTGGGAATGCTGAGATGCATCCCAAAATTTAGTAATAATAATAAAAATAAGGTTAAATACAACTCTGTATAGCAATTGAATCTTCCACAAGTAGGAAAATAAACTACTTGAAACATGAGCATGCTGGAATGCAACAAAATACACATGGAACTAGGACATGTCCTCAGCTGTGTGCTAAAGAACAGACTTAGCTAATTATGGAAATAAAAATGATTCTTAGATACAGGGCATTTCATGGCTAGGGTTCAGGAAACAAGCTAGGCATCCTTCTCTGGGCAAGGCATCAGGATTGCTCCTCTAAAATAAGTCACTGTTATAGGACACGAGTGCCATGAGAGCTCACTGACTTTGTTAATTACCTGGGCTGTTACGCCCCTTACTCCTCTTTCTTCTTTATTTTTTCCACCCTTTAGGCTTAGATCTCCTATCTGGGACCTGGGTACCTGACTCCAGAGGAGGCTGTGAAGACCCTTGGACCAAGTTTGGACCTGCAATAAAACTACCCTCAGGACCTAGATCTGGATCCATTGTGGGTGTTACGTCCACTGGCAGAACAAGCATTGATTTGGCCACTGCTACAGCTGCTGCGTCAACCTGGGAAGTGGTAGTTCCAAATAGTTCTGCTAGCTTTTGTGGCATGGCCTCCACTTCAGTGACCAACATAAATAGGGCTTGCAGGGGATGGTTGTCCACCAGAGTCTTACCTTCTGGGGACGGTGGTGAAGAGGAAGAGGTAGGTGCAGGTGTGAGAGGCTTGTAGCTTACAAGGATTGACTCAGGCATTGGTTGTGAGGGAGTGCAAGGGGGACAAGCTTCTGCTGTGATCAGAGGAATTTGGAAAGGACCCTACTAAACCTTGGTCTGGCTGTCGGCCGGACACTGGTAGCAGGACCTGACCGGTAGATGAGGGGGGGGGGGGCAAGATCAACAGGGTGTGCTGGCACTGGCACCGAGGCTGGCTCAGGCACAGGATTTAGAGAAGAAATGTCAATGGCCTGAGGGCCAAGAGTGCTGGGTATCCAAGTCGGAACATTTTGCAAAGAACCAGGATCTGGCTCTGGTGTGGGCTCAATGACTGGACTGAGCAGAGCACTACACTGGCCAGGCACAGGCACTGGCTGTGGCTCAATGGTAGGGCTGGAGTGATCATCAGGCCTGCTGGAGACTCAGAAGGGGCAGGACCCACGGAATGCTGGGGAAGGGGGTCATGAGAGAGATCCTGTCCTAGGAGGTCACAGTCTCTAGGAATCTTAGTGAATACTCCCAAAGTACAAATCCTACTTTTGTGAGGCCTAGTGATCCTCAACTGGACCATTGGGAGTATCATCCTCCAGTTATTAATGCCTACAAGAATTACAATCTTGTTATTTCAGTGATGGCACCCATTAGGTACTTTATCTCACCTTATAAGGGAGATTTGAGGACCCGTGTCTCTAAATGCAGAGACCTGTTGAGTGCATTAACAACCTCAAGGAGGTGAAACTAAAATAGGCCCTTCAGCTTGGGGTCCTAACAAGGATGAATGAGTGGCTTTCAGAGCAAGGACGACAGCAGATTTCCTTCCAGGACAATCCTTGAAATTTGGGAAATGCCCGTACTGCTTACGAGTGTGACAATAAACCTTGCCATAATCTCTACGAGGAGCAGTTACAGTCTGGGCAGGCTGGGAGTTCTGGTTAGAGGGGGCTTGGATATGGCTCCCCCTTTAGCTTTATACTGGGCT
>JANJGK010000023.1:282375-304875 GCA_039081455.1 Macrobrachium rosenbergii
CCAGAACCACATACACGCACGAATTCTTTGTACAAAATTAACTGCATTCTACGTTGCAGGAACAAAATTGCAGAGTTACTGAATAGTGTTTATGGTCCGCGTACATGTAACACTATACGCATACATACCTATTATGTACACACACACACCACATGCGCACACACACACACACACATATATATATATATATATATATATATATATATATATATATATATGTGTGTGTGTGTGTGTGTGTGTGTGTGTGTGTATGTATGTATGTATGTATGTGTATATATATATATATATATATATATATATATATATATATATATATATATATATATATATATATATATTATATATATATATATATATATATATATTATATATATATATATATATATATATATATATATATATATATATATATATATATATATATATATATATATATACATACTCTGTATAGGCTATATATATACAAAGATTCTAATTTCATGAAAAACCTACGCTCGGATATCGGTCTTCTGCGCTCCTTATTCTGATTGATAAAACATCAATCACTTCCGTTTGAAAGGCCTCCTTTCAAATCTGGTTCAACAAGTTCCAAACGTGTTTGGTTTCGGTATTTAAGATCAAAGCGTTCCGAACTTCAAGCTAGGAATTTACCCATACCCCCAATTTCCAGCTTCCGCCCCAGATAAAAAGGAACAAAGCATAGGTTTCATATTTACTTGTTTTTTGTAATCAATTTCATAGATAACCACATAAAGACGATTGTGGCAATGCGCGATTTAATGATTAATATATATAAAATGGTCCCTATTTGTAGTTTTCATGTATCTTTTTTATGTTAATTTTCTGAATTTATGAATATCTTTTAAAACTTCGGTACAGTATTGCCCTTCAAAATGACAAAAAGAGAGGACCAAGTGCTTCTTTTATAGTCATTTTATTGTTTTCTTTTTCAGCTTTATGAAGCTGTGAAATTCAGCAAATAGCAAGCAAAGTGTGATTATGAGCTTCCTCGTCCGTGCTTGGAGTAATTGAAGATTAGTGTGGAAGTGCTGCCTTGCTGAGCACATGCACATCGCCTGCGAAAACAATCACTTTATCTTGGTGCACAAACCATCTTAGTAGTGTGCATGATAATTTGATAAACTTGGCTTTCTTCAATTAACAAGCAAAAATTCCACCATCTCATTAAGACCGATATCTTTACAACTTAAATATCTGCTCATATAATTTCAGACTCAGCCAGACTGATATCCTTACAGCTGACGACGGACGCCAGCAACGTCGGCTGTGGAGCTGTCCTGGAGCAGGTCATCAGCGGGACCGCTCAGCCCATCGCTTTCTTCAGCAGGAGGCTAAGTCCTACCGAGTCCCACTACAGCACCTTCGACCGGGAACTCTTCGCAGTATACCAGGCAATACGGCACTTCAAGTTCTTCCTGGAAGGGACACCCTTCACAATCTGGACTGGCCACCAGCCGCTGGTCCGCGCCTTCATGAAGTTGGGGGACACACGGTCCTCTAGGCAGCAGCGGCACCTCACGGCCATCGCAGAGTTCACCTGCACCATCAAATACCTCCCCGGCAGGAAGAACCCAGTGGCTGATGCCCTCTTGAGGGTCGAGATCGACTCAGTACAGCTCGAGATCAACTATGAGGACCTCACCTGTGAACAGGCTGCCAACCCTGAGTCCCCTGCCTACTGTACAGCCATCACGTCGCTGAAGTGGAAGGACGTGCCCTTCGGCTCAGGAGGATCAACACTGCTGAGTGATGTTAGCACTGGATGCCCCTGCCCCCTGGTGCCCGCCTCCAGACGTCGGCTGGTCTTTGACATCATCCACGGCCTATCCCACCCCTCCGGGAGGACAACGGCCAGGCTGCTAATGGAGAAGTTCATCTGGCATGGCATATGGAAGGATGCGACGGCCTGGGCAAGGCAATGTATGGAATGTCAGGCCAGCAAAGTACGACAGCACACCGAATCTAGGGTGGGCGAGTTTCCCCAGCCAAAGAGACGTTTCTGTCACATCCATGTCGACATGGTGGGTCCTCTTCCCCCATCAGGAGGAGCCAAATACCTTCTAACAGCCGTCGACTGCTCCACCAGGTGGCCCAAAGCTACGCCCATGGAAGAAGCCACCTCCAGTGCATGCACGGAAGCCCTCCTCTCTAGCTGGATCAGCCGGTTCAGTGTCCCCGACCACATAACAACAGACAAAGGACCTGCTTTCCTGTCTGAGCTGTGGACCACCCTGGCACGCCTAATGGGGACCACTCACTACAGCACCACCACCTACAACCCCACAGCCAACGGAATGGTGGAAAGGTTCCACAGTCTCTGAAGGCATCCCTCATGGCTCATTGCTCCTCCAGAAATTGGAAATACCAGGTGCCCTGGGTCCTCCTCGGGTTAAGAACCGCCCCCAGAGCCAATGGCAACCCATCCTCAGCAGAAAAAGTCTAAGGGGAGATCCTGGTAGTCCCGGGAGAACTCGTCGCAGAGGACAGGGACAACATAGGGACGCAGAGGCTCCATGACAGGGTTGGAAAGCTCGCCCCCCTGCCAAAGGACATTCACCGACAGGATGCCCCCCTTCATGCCCCCGGGCTATCCCCTGCCACCCATGTCTTCGTCAGGGATGATGCCGTGCGCCCACCCTTAACTAGACCCCACAGAGGACCTTTCCTTGTACCGGAAAGGAACAAAAAGGCATAATGGGTAGCCGTCCACGAGCGGGAAGACTAGATATCTGTAGACCGCCTCAAACCCACATTCCTGGAGGAGGACGTCGGAGGCAGTCCCCAAAGCTTTCCGCAGGGTGTGGCAACCCCTCGGACAGCCCCATGCGCAGGAAAACAGCGCGGGCATCCCTGGAAAACCCAGAAACCAGACAGGAAGGCACCCAACAAACCACTCCAGAGGGCGCCAGGGATGGCGACCACCCTCTCCAGTTGACATCGAGAAAGTGGGGCTCCCTTCGTCGCCCCAGCAAATACCCGCTTTGATCAGACGTTACCTACGTCTTTGGGGGGGGGGGAGTATTGTAAAGTCCCTGCTCAACGCGTTCTCTGTAGTGAACATCCTCTTTTCTGTGGTGCCTTCACATCGACCTGGGGTCGGCCAGAACATATATTATCATCATAATTGTAAATTGTATATTTTATTGTCTTTCCAAATGATCATGCTTTATGTACATGTAACGAAGTATTTACGTTATGTATCAGACATCATTGATCACTATGCTTTCTGTATGGACCTGTCCTGATTTTGTAGAAAATTAGTTTGACCTCAGGTCACCTGTAAATCTTTGTACCCGCAGTCTCTGCGAAGTACGCAGACATCCGCATCCCGCTTTATAAGCAGCTCGCTTCATCAATAAATTAGCAGTACTTGTCTTCCTGCTCATTATTTTGCACCTCTCTCGCATTCTTATGATTTACACCTATGCAGATCTGTATTATAGCGAGAGTAGAATTACTATGCAATGAAGGATTACCACCAAAACCCTAACCCAACCAAGGCCTCCTTGGCACCGGAAACTGGAAAAACGGGCTAGTTCTCAATATTTCACTTAAATATCAGGTAAGTCCCCTTACGTAGCATTGTGCGCGAGTGCAGGTCATTTTACTACTTATTATAAATTGAGCTAATTATCAACTATATCTTCCAGCACATTAGTAATATGTCAGAAAAAAAGATATATAACAGATAAAAGATACCAGTGCAAAATTTCTGAGACGTACAATGAGGTCACGTCACGTAATTTACAAAGGTTCTTTTACTCTATCTATCTAAGAGGGAGCGCCCCTCTTGGTTCATGGGCGATCTGAACGCTTGCTGGACATGAGTTTTTGACAATCTGTCTCCCCATGACAGTCCTCTGTACGGGTGACATCTCTTCCTGGTGCACGTTACTTCTACAATACAAATAACCCAAAGAAGACTAAATGCCGCTTCAAAGTAATTTGAAATTTAACACTTTCTGAAAAAAATTTTAGAAAGACGTTCAGTTCGATTAGAAAATAGAATAACTGTTCTGTTGAATTATTCACTATTGAAAAGATAAAAGATTGGTGCCTTTCTGAGAATGTAGCGTTTTCTCTCGCGCTTAAATTTATTAGTATTTTGTTTATTTTACCAGGAATTTTACGATCAGTTAATGATGTACACTTGCATACTTCTCAGAATTTTTATGTATAAAAATGTATCAGAATCATAATATCCGTAGGATGTATAAAGTAGCAAAGGAAACGTAGAAGACAGCTTATCAGCATATTTTTCTGAAGACGGCAGGTTATGATTGCCCTTTTTAACAAATATTCTTGTAAAGTGAACAACAAACCCTGCTTTCAATGATGACTGCATGCATACATATGAACTGGCATGTGGCCAGTTGATAAAACAGCTATAAACAATTGACACAAAAGTTGATATAAACGATATAATAAACTGAAATGTCAACATGTGTTCAAGTGAATTTGGTTTGATTTCAAAATGTTTGATATATTCTGTGATAAACTCGCTTATATGTTACTTTAGTTCAGGGTCTTTGTTACTTAACTTCTTGAATTTTTCGCGCTTATGCGCGAAGAATTCGAGAAGTTAAGAGGGCATTGTGGCTATTAAAATTACATATTTGTCTGGTAAAAGTGACCAGTAGATTCTACATATATATATATTTTTACGTATTTCCCTGGGTTTATGGTATTTTACACACCGGCAATGGAAACTTTATTTAATTGGCCTTGGAGTTCTCACTTGCATAAAGGGAAATCGTAAAAAAAATAAGAAAAAGGGGAGAATTTAGGAGCTGAAGGCTCTACTTCATAAGGAAATGTTATGTAAACACTTGGGCTAAATTCAAGAATTATATTTACAAAAGCAAGAATTTGAAGGGAAAATGGATAAGTCAATTGATAAAGGGCTTGCAACGCCTGAAGATCCTTTTAAGGGATTCTTGAGTAAAGGTAGGGCACAGGCCAAGATGAGTCCACTGCGAATGGGTCCCTCAACAAGAGAGATTTACACATTACACGCCAGTAAAGGAAAAATTTAACACAGAACAAGTCTCGATTTTGCACTGAGGGTGCCAAAGACACGAGGAATGAATGACCACTTTACACTCGAACACAGGACATTGAAAATGGCACGGGATAAACTGGCACAAGGACAGAAATGAAATGCTGGTACTCCAGGCTTTCTAAAGGGCAAACTTTCGTGACCGAAAAGTCTTTACTCCACTTTACCTTAGGGGAAGCTGGTCTGTGAAGAAATAAGGACGAGGGATGAACACACATATGGCGGTGCCCTCGAGGATGACGGGAGACGAGTCGGACAGGGGAGATGAATGTTCTCTCAGCAAACTGCATCACCCGCCCACGTGCATGGCTGTCCCTTACGACTCCACGCAAGACTAACTAACTAACTAACTGCTTCTCTCCCTTTTAAGGCACGCAGCCAGGGGTAGGGGGCGTGTGCAAGCATGAGTCACTGGCCAGGTGGGCAGCGATTCCGTTGCCCTGGGTTTCCTGCAGAGGTAAGACAATTCAGGCAGCTTAACTTGCCCTTAGAAAGTCCATTTAAGAAGATTAGTTGGGATAATCTTCTTAAGGGAGTGACATAAAATATCCTCCTGGAATGTTGATAATACGATCGGCCATGCGGTTCTCAATAAACAAAAGGAGTAAATTAGATGGGTTGGGGGGCGCACTGTGCGAGACGTCTGGGTTATAATAATAATAATAATATATATATATATATATATATATATATATATATATATATATATATATGTATATATATATTTATGTGTGTATGTATGTATGAATATATATATATATATATATATATATATATATATATATATATATATATATATATATATATATATATGTATTGGTATATATATATATATATATATATATATATATATATATATATATATATATATATATATATATTATATATATATATATAAATATATATATATATATATGCCAATTTCTTTTACTTTTTCTTCTGTTTCAAATGCAAGTGTAGTATGCATATCCCCTCAATACCTAACGCAGGAAATATCGTAATTTTCAAACTCCCGAGACATTTGGAATATTTGCATAAATATCAGAAAAAGTGTATGATCAATGTTACCCATCGTAAAATTAGCGCAAGATGTTGCCTCGATAAGAAGGGAACGTAAAGGTAAAACTATTTGGCAACGGCAAATTGGCGAATGTCCGTCAAATTAACGTTCATAAAGTGCCATCGCGTGAAGGGAATCCGCGTCGATTCCAGGGATATATGCTGACACGTCCTCGCAGGACCTGAGATATTATTACTCTGCGAGGAATCAGGAACCGACGATCACAAAGCGACGAAAACACGACTTTTTCTCGAGATTAGCCTGAGAACAGGACGGCTTTAACTCTTTTGAGTTATGTTTTCAACTCTCCAAGTTACATAATCGTTTAGCCTACAACAAAATCACGTTAATACCAATTTCAGGATAAAAGAGTTTCCCTGGAAGAAATATTTATAAATCCATTTTTTCTTTCATATTAAGACCATGAACAGTGATAAAGTATATACAGCTATGAAAGTCAGTATAATAAAATCTCGTTATTAATAGCGAAAGCGCAAAAACAAAAACACAATAGTAGTTATAAAAGAGACATTAAAATACAAATAGGAACGTCAAAGTGTTTTTCTTTTCCTCTCCATATTTGCATATGAATCTGGAAAAAAGAAAAATTGCTTTAAAGTAAGACGTTGTAAAGGGAGATTCACAGTGTTAATGGCTTAATAAATTTCCTAAAGATAATCGTTTTGCTACAGATAATCAATTTCAGTTCCTGAAGTTACCAGCATTTCCGAATGTTTCAAAACTAGATATAGTCGGTGTATCACCTTCAGGTAGTTTTGAAGTTTTACAGAAAACCGATTTCCCGGCTTTGTCTGTCCGTCAACGCTCAGATCTTAAAAACTACTGAGGCTAGAGGGCTGCAAATTGGCATGTTGATCATCCACCCTCCAATCATCAAACATAGCAAATTGCAGCCCTCTAGCCTCAGTAGTTTTTATTTAATTTAAGGTTAAAGTTAGCCATAATCGTGCTTCTGGCAACGATATAGGATAGGCCACCACCGGCATTATACCGAGACCACCGAAAGATAGATCTACTTCCTGTGGCATTGATTATATGCTGTACAGAAAACTCGACTGCGCCGAAGAGACTTCGGCGCATTTTTTAAATGTTTTTTTTTTGTGATTTAAAAAATAGTTCAAACAATTCAAGAATCTAAATTACTGAGAGGTCAACCATGACACTGTAATATCTTTTGCTAAATACATCGTCATACCTGTGTTTCCTCTGAGATTTTTGTATCGACTTCAATGAATTCTGGAGAGTTTCTATTACTTATCAAAATAATGCTCGGAGGATAAGAGCAATGGTTGTGTTGAACTTTAAGGTCATCCCTTGTACCTACGATGACATTTTCTACAGTTCCTTTCTCGTCATTCTTTTGCCATATTTCACATGTTTTTGATTTTACCGAATGTCACGAACTTTATCTTCAACGAATGGAATTACCAAGTAATACACACAGCTAAGTTTGTATTTTATTTTTTTAAGTAATTTTTCATGCTTGTATGTTAAAGTTCATAGTTTACTTATGCATTAAACTATGGAAAAAACTTCCGCCTTCATTTCCATGGCCATGACATATCAAAAGAAATAATGAATGACAAATAAATTAATGCCAACAGTTCCAGGGTCAGCGCACACTGCCAAAGGTTAGAATACAAGCAAAAGTCGCTTTCATTATTCTAGGGTTCTGAATTTCCATGAAAAGTGAACGAGAGAGAGCTTTGTTCACACGATGCACAAGGGGAATAAGAACGCGAGACCATGTCTCAGTAATTATGAAGTAGCACAGGAAGAAACTTTTTTTTTTTTTTTGTGCTTGAAGGTGAGTCGAAACCTTGCATGTGAGACCGGTTGATATATATATATATATATATATATATATATATATATATATATATATATATATATATATATATATATATATTGTTATTGATTTCTGGTACTTAGATAAATAGCCTTGCTAATGGCCACAGACGTAAACGGGAAAATAACACGGAAAAGAATAGGTAAGGCCACCAAAGTGACAATACTAGTACTTTACAGTTACTTTAATTACAGATTTACGGAGTAAATTAACAGTGTAGTTAACACCAGGATACCACTTGATAATTCAAAAGGAAAAGAACTCACTTGCAAAGGGCACAATGATAATAAGGGGAATCTATTCACGGGTAATTAATGCTGAAAGCAACAGAGTTTCTAATGACAGACATACCCTTGAGATAGTCACACGAAACATCACTCCTGTAGAAACAGAGAGACGTCTAATTGACACACTGCCCTAATTACCGTCTCACTCATATATATAAATTAAGGCAAGCATTGGGAAGGAGCATTATGTTAATCTTGCTTAAGCAGATGGGAACTTTTACTCTACTTCACGGTCTTCAAGGGAACACCCGAGGCATATATTACACTGCACTTGCGAATAGAAATGAACGGGATAATTAAGTGTAAGTTCGAAAAAATGAGCAGTGCTGTTCCTTCCTTTAGCCGCATGGTAGGACGTCTTTGTGGGTGCTGGGGTGCCCTTAGGATAGAGAGGCTGCTAGGGGAAGATCCCTTGGAGCTGGAAGGGCAGCTGTGGCTCTGACTGTGGTTCGCTAGCTACTGCCGTCTACAAGATTTTTCATGATTGGAACTTGGATGTTTTTCTCAGGATCTGCCCTCTGGCTATCTCACCTCGTACGAGTCTCTGAGAGACAAAGCAATCTACCGGCAGAAGACATCAAAACCAGGAGCCAGATATATATATATATATATATATATATATATATATATATATATATATATATATATATATATATATATATATATATATATATATATATATATATATGTGTGTGTGTGTGTGTGTGTGTGTGTGTGTGTATGTGTATATATATATTCTAATGTGTTGGTTGCAATTATAATTCTTACCTTACTTGGGATGCATCTGACTGGGGACCCCAACACGACATAATACAAAAGGATAATGTATCTATAGGATATTTCAATTGGGGGAGGACTCAGGAGAGAAATTCTACATCTGAATTAATTACACGTATCTACAGAGATCAGCAGTGTAAATTACAAGGAGGCGTGCATGCTAGGCTTGTGGCACTTTCAGGTTAATATTAGACAATAAATATAATTAAGAGTGCCACTCAATGCAGATTTAAATTACTAGGAATTAACATTCAAGGAGGATTTGATTGATGAATGCAGTGCTCAGGGGATGCAGATTTCTACAGAAAATATCACACCCTTTCTGTAAGGCTTGAGAAAGGAACACAATCAGTGGGTAAGCCTACACAGAGTCAATTATTACAAAAGGAATTACTGAAGGCTCGAGGAATTGACATTGCGTAGGTTCAGTTAATTATTCTTAACACTGATGAATGATTACAGGCAAGATTCGAGGTCTAGCACAAGGCAAGGGGATGTGGAACATGAAATAAAGTACAAGATAACTGACCAAACACTCTTCACCACACAGTACCCTAGTTCCTTAAGCAAAGATCCTCGATTGTAGAATACATGGACTCCCAGTCGAGTGGGAGATCTATACATGGCACATTAAGATCGTACTTGGGATGGCAACAATGAGTCAGACAAAGGGAGAGCCTCGGCTCGAGGGTTAGGTTAGTTCGGTGGCTTGGTGCCGGATCAGTCGCTAGTCTGCTCTCAACTACCTTCATTGTCCCCAGGTTGTTCTTATCAGACCTCGGATATCTGCCGGTGTCCATTGCCCCAAGCAATCAGCTGGCCTGAGTGTCGAGGGCGAATCTCGTTAAATCCTGCTGCAGACCATGCACATGGTCAGTGAGAAGGAAGAGGCTTAGTGAGGGAAGGTACTGACCCTGACTAATTTAATGGGCAAAATTCAATTACCAGGGAGCATCTTAAGGGTGCTCCCCGCTTCTGGGTGTTGTTTTCCCAACTTGTGGTTAAGCAACTATTCAGATTATATAGTAGTGATACTTAAGGTATTACAAATACAATGTTGCATGCATATGGGCTGGGACAAATTTCTGCCTGTTAGGGTAGAGACCTGACTTAGCTAAAATAAAGCACAATTTCATACACATCTATAAGCCTTTATACATTCATGTGACTGCTCGTTTGGTGAGTGACATAGTACCTTGTTTAGGTGGTGGTACTGTGCTATGGTGTGGCACTAGTGTCGTGAGGGCCTAGTGGCTCTGTGATATACCATTAATTTTCCCTTAAGAGGGTTTCAGATTTGCCATGTATGTAATTGCAAAGAAAGGAAAGTCAAAGACTCGAAGTGCCAGAGGGTCTGGCCATTGGCACTCTGCATTAGTCCGTGTGATGCTTAGTGGGAGAGTTATGCAAGGTAACTGGTTAGTTGTTATAAGGCTTAAATTTAAATTACACATGATTAAAGTTACAAGAGAAAAGTAAGTTACACATTTACAAAGAGTGAGAGTAAGGGACACGAGTGCCAGGAGAGCTTGGTGTCTCATAGGCTACCTGAAATTTCTACACCTCTGACCTTTCTTCCTTGAACCTCTTTTGGGTTGATGGTTTGACGTTATAGGAGGACTCGATGAAACTGAGGCCAAGGGAGGCACTGCAGTGCCACCTGTTCCGGCTGCTGTGACAACTGAAGCAGCAGTGGTGTCAACAATTTCTATCATCTGCCGTTGCAGTTCCTTGAGCTCTGCAACCAGCTGAGACATGGAAGAATTTTCCATCAGACTCTTATCTTCTGAAGACTTGGAAAGAGAGGAAGAAGTCTTCGTGTGCATGCGAGGCTCACAGGTTACAATGACCAACTCAGGAACGGGTTGTGAGGTTGCAACAGGGGGTGAGCTTCTGCTGAAGTCAGAGGAATCCGGAAGGGACCCCTGTGAACTGTGGGTTGACCCTCTTACCGACACTGGTAGTGCCCCTGGGTCATCTTGAGTTAGGTGGGGACAGAGAGTCCTGTCCCAGGAGGTCATAGCCTCCAGGAAGGTAACTGGCTACTGCAAGCTTGCAGAGCTTGGTTCTGTGGGGCCTGGTGACCCTCAAATGAACTGTTGGGAGAATCAATTTTACATGATTGATATTCTCGATGGTGATAATTTTGTTTCTCAATTTTGGCCCCACGAGGGACCTTGGCTTCCCTTATCAGGGAGACTTGCATGCCAGTGTCTTCAAATGCCTTAACCTGGTGAGCAGGGTAGCTACCTTGAGGAGGCACCATGAATATAGGGTTCTCGGGTGTAGGGCCTAGAGATTGGTGATGGGTAACCGCCAGTGAAATGGCGGGAGTAGCTGCAGTATTAGGGCAATTCTTCCAGAGGGTGGAGTGCCCATAGACTTTAAATGCAGAGCAATAATCTTACTGAAGTCCCTTTGAGGAGCTGGTGAAGGTTGATGATGTTGCTTGGATTGATCACAGGGTAGCATTGCAGCGGCTTCCCCTTTAGAACGGTACTGGGATTCCAAGTGCCCCTCCTTTTGCAACGAGTGCAAATAGGAGGTTTATAAGAGGTCCCATTCTTTGGTTGGGCTTGCAATGAGGTGTGACTTGGTGGGATGAAAAGTGTCCCAATCATCCACTAAGTGACAGCACTCATTGAGGGCCTCACATAGGTAGGTGGCCTTCCTGACCTCTTCGAGGTCCCCCCGATTGCCACTGAATAAGGAGTGGAAAGCAACCAGACCCTCCTGCCCATGTGTTTGGCAGGATCAAGGTGATCTCTGCTTTGGTGGATTCATAGTTGCTGAAGATACATTCAATTTGCCCAAGCCAGGCCTCAGGTTCTGCGACGTTCCACTTTGGGATTAGCGAGCTGATGCTGTTGATGGTGGACTGTGGAGTTGCTGGAGAGGGATGCTTGGCCCTATGTTGGGCTAGTGCCTTGGCACTCTCCTGGAGGAACCTTTCAAGCACTAGTTCATGGTTTCACTGGCTTTCCCTTTCATGTCTCTCCAATTCAGCAAGGGCTCTTTTCTCCTGGGCCAAGGTTAGTTCGAGTTGTTGTTGCTTCTCTGCCTCCTCCTCTCTCCCCTTCTTAGCTGCAGCCTCCTTTTCCTCTCTTTCCTTCATAGTGGCAGCTACCTGTTCTTGGACCCACATGTTCAGTTGCTCGCCCCTGAAGTTCAACCCCTTCCCGATTTCCAGGGAGGCTCTGTAGCCTTTGGAAGACATGTTGCTGTGGTTGTTGTGGGCCTAAGGTTCCAAGGAAGGTGTGTAGTAGGTAGGTAGTGGACTATTCAAACAATTGGACAGGATGAAAATGGTACTCTGCTTTTGGCAGGGTGTGGTTATGAAATGTTGTGGGCCAGTGGGTGGCATCACTAATAAATGAAAGAGTACGTGTGATAGGCTATTCAGTAATGGGAGTGCCCCTTGCAGTCAGGTGGCACTGGCACTAAGTGCAAGGTTGTTCCTGAGAACTCGAATGTGGTTCTGCAGGACAGAAATAGATGGCACTGAGCCAGATGCTAATTGTAGTAATTCGGGTGAGGGCTTACAAATACTGTGGAATGCTCCCTAATAAAAAGGGGCGCCACTGGGAGTGTTCCTTGGAGTGAGTAGGTAGCACTCGAGGGCCCAAATGTGGTTACCTAAAATGTAAGTAAGGTGAAGGATACACTGTTGGCACTTGGTACTGAGGGGCACAGGTGCAAATTATGTTATGATACACATGATGGTGGCACTTAGGGTGCCAGGGGTCTGGAGGGACAGATATGTGGCACTCACGGCGAGGATGGGCATGGGAACACATTGCAAAATTAGCTAGAAGTGCAAAATTTGTGCACACTCAATGTGCGGTGAAACTACTGGGCCAGTGAAGCAATAAGCACTCACTAGTGGGAACACGCAAGGTGTGAATTTGTGATAACATGGCCCCAGTTACGAAATGATTCAGACTTGGAGCAGCACTCAATGGGTGGTGAGATCACAAAGTAAGTTAGGTGGAATATGTGAAACTTGTGAGAGGCACTTAAAGTGCAAGTTAGTTAACGTACACACGACAATTGCTCATTTGCTGAGTGCGTAGGCGAGGTTCCGAAGAATGGGTTTGGTTGTTTAAAGAATGGTGGTTTTGTTCTGAAGAACAGTTTATGTGTCTGCAAACTTTCTTATGTTTTGTTCAAAAGAACGGTTCTGGTTTGTTCCAAAGAACAGTAATTCGTTCCGAAGAACAGTTGGTTTATTACGAAGAACAGTAATTTAAAGTTATATGGTTCCAAAGAACTAGTAAGACACCTTGAAAATGGTACTCGGGTGTGATTGAGTCCAATGACTGGATTTATGGCGCTCCGAAGTGTGGGCTTATTCCAGAGAATCGAGTAAAATTAAAACGCGTGAGTGTAAAGTGAATGGAGCGTAAGCTTTAAAGTGTTTGCTAGGATATTGCAAAGTTTGTGAGCAGATGATCTTCCATTTTGTAAATAGCTTACATTCATGAATTTGGTTTGCTCTTGCACGAAGCAAGTTGTAAGGCAATAGACTGTAAAGAAAACAATGTTCACAGATAAGATGTACCCTGGTAATGTTATTTAATCAAGGATTCAAAGTCTTATCTTAAACATGAGGGAGGTAACCTCAAAAAATGATTATGCTTCTTTAGATAGTGGATTTTTATCAAAGAATTGTCACGGTCAGTAAACTTTTACAATAATATCATGAATTTCTGACAGTTAAGTACGAAAATGTGACCTAAAGGAAGTTTGATTAAAATTTCTCTGATCGTTTGTATGTGACAGGGAGATATGTTAATGCCGTGGAATAGTTAATGGCTGCTGACAGTTGACAGTTTGCCCAACATGGCTGCTAGAATAACAGTTAATGCTTGCTAATGAGTGCGTGGCGAGCTGACTCTCGCAGACCAAAATAAAACAGGTTGGTAGGTTAGTGAGATACTCGCGCGGTCGCAACAGAACAGGTATATGAATGCATGCCACTCTGTTTATGAGATACAAGATGAACAACGACTCTGTTCGTCATGAAATGATGCATGAGCATATGGTAGAGTTACTCACACTCAAAACCACAAAATGTTAATTCACGGGGACTAAGAAAGTCAAAATAACACATTAATTTTATACAAGTGAAAAGACAGGTGGTGACAAAAGAGTTGGTGTGGAGCAGTATGGCATCCCTAAATAACCAACTATTGCCTTGGTAACGGTATGGGTTGCCAGACATCACTGTCCTAACTACGTAAATTTAGCAAATGTCACTGTGAATAGGGAGAACTGTGCACTTTCTCTGGATGTACCACTTCACTAATTCACTTCCTTGCTAATTCCTGACTAGCTAAGTCATGCAATTTGCCAACATGCAGTAGCAACGGTTCCTGAATAATTACCTAAACGGCAACACTACTACCTCAGACAGCTTGAGTGGAATTTCTCCTAGGCGAGAAACATGCTGCTTTCACAAAAGCATGAGGTATGGAATTCTGGAATTTAAGAGTTCCTAGTTACAGATTTTAACAAATGGTAAAAATGAATGCTTACGCTGTATAACCTCTGTCCAACTATTTTGCCCATAAATGTACATGGATTTTATGTTTAGGATTTGTCTGAATCCTGCAACTTCAGCTTAGCAGATATGCAAGAACTGTCTAATTTGCTGCAATGTTGCACAAAAACTAGGATGTTGCCAGAAGGAGCTGATTGCAAGGTTGCTAATTCTTACGAGCGTTGGATGCAAAAGTAATTCTTACCTTGTTGGGGACTCTTCTGAGCAGGGACCAACACGGCATAATACAGAAAGGTAATTTACCTAAAGGATATTTCAGTAAGGGGAGGACACAGGAGAGAAATTCCAAATCTGAAATAATTACATGTATCTACAGGGATCTGAAGAATAAATTACAAGGATCCATGTATGCTAGGTTCGTGGCACTTTCAGGTTAATATTATCAATAGATAGAATTAAGAGTGCCACGCAATGCAGATTTAATTTACGAGGAATTAACACTCAAGGAGGACTTGACTGATGGACATAGGGCATACAGGGGATACAGATGGTTCTACAGCGAATATCACACCCTTTCTGTAATGCATAAGAAAGGAACACAATTAATGGGTAAGCATACACATAATCAATTATTACAAAGGGAATTGCTGAAGGCTCGAGGCATTGACGTCATGTCAGTTCAGTTAATTACTCTTAACACAGATGAATAATTACCGATAAGATTCGAGGTCTAGTACAATGCAAGGGGAAGTGGAAAATGAGATAAAGTACAAGATAACAAAAGAGTAGGAGATCTATACATGGCACATTAAGGTCATACTCAGGATGGCAACAGTGGGTCAGAAAAAGGGTGAGCCTTGGCTCGAGGGTAAGGCTAGCTCAGAGGCTTGGTGCGAGATCAGTCGTTAATCTGCTCTCTACTGCCTACGTTGTACTGGGGTTGTTCTTATCAGACCTCAGATTTCTGCCAGTGACCATCGCCCCAAGCAATCCAGTGGCTTGAGTGTCAAGGGAAAATCTCGTTAAATCCCGCTGCAGGCCATGCAAGTGGCTAGCAAAGAGGAAGGTTTCTATGCGGGGAAAAAACTTCCTTGGCCAGTGCAAGTCATACAAAGATTAAGTTAAGTACTTTGAAGTGGCATATCAAGGGAAGGTACTGACCCTGACTAATTTAATGGGCAAAATTCAATTACAATGGAGCATCATAAGGGTGCTCCTTATTTCTGGGTGTTGTTTTCATAGGTTTTAGCATAAAGGGCTGCTAAGAAGTGAATATTCTAGCAATACATATATATATATATATATATATATATATATATATATATATATATATATATATATATATATATATATAAATCAAGTCGGGAATGGAAGGAGCAGTAACTTTTGAAATATCACCTTGCGCTTGTTAATTGTTATTGCCCGAGGATAGTAACGGCTGAAACTTGATCATCAGAAAGGAAGATGTGTTCTCCATTGGCAACGAGCATTGGGACCCACCGGCATCATGGGGGCTGTATAAAGGAGGATCGGTGATGTCTCAACAGTGGGGTTATGGTCATCCTCGAGGTTCTGCTGTAATGACGTGGATGGATACCGTTGTGATGAGCGCGTCAATTCAGTTCTGAGGATGATGGTGACTGAATCCTGGTCGTCAGTTTTGGGAGATGCTTTCTTCATCGGCAACATGATTGTTGTCGCATCGGCTCTGCTCTGTGGTGATCGGTAAAGGATATCAGCGATAGTTCATCAGTGTGGCGATGGTCGTCCTTGAGAATCTGTGATTACGACATTAGGGTAAACAGTTGTTTTTGGATACCGTTATTACTCCTGAGGTTACCGTTTACCATTGTTGATTATTGAACAAGTATCATTATCATTATGATGGAATACGAATACGAGTGTGACTCGTGTTGAGCAGTAGCAGCTCATGTTGATGAATCATATTTATGATGTTGATGAATTTGTCTATTATGTTATGACGCCGTGTAATGCTACTGATATTATTTATATTGGTGGTTTATTCATTAGTTTATTGATTGAAGAATTGTTGAAGTTAAAATAATATGGAGAGTTTATTGAAGTTTGATGAAGTTGAAGTAACATGAAGTTATTTAGAGCTGTTTTTGAGTTAAAATGATTAATTATGGTAATGATGATGATTAATATATATATATATATATATATATATATATATATATATATATATATATATATATATATATATATATATATATATATATATATATATATATATATATATATATATATATATATATATATATATATATATATATATATATATATATATATATATATATATATATATATATATATATATATATATATATATATATATATATATATATATATATATATATATATATATATATATATATATATATATATATATATATATATAATATATATATATATATATATATATATATATATATATATATATAATATATATATATATATATATATATAATATATATATATATATATATATATATATATATATATATATATATATATATATATATATATATATATATATATATATATATATATATATATATATATATATATATATATATATTGGTCCGTAAATCAATTTCTTGACACAATTTTTTTCGTTCCTTAATACTGAACTAATCAAATACATCAAAAGAACAAAGTAAGTGATTTATTGCATCACAGACAGGATTTAAGAGAAAGCGCAGTTGCTTTATCCTGTTGCTATTTCAAAGCACCTTCCTAATAGACTTAAACATTAATGCGAAATAGCACACTATCTGGTGCTATAATTTCTTGCAAACGATCTGAAATATGAAAAAACTATACTTTTCCCTTCGCTGTAACTTTTCAATATTGTAAATTAAAAAAGAATATGAAATCCTCTATAATATGAGGGGTCTAAATTAATACTTTTCATTACAGTATATAGTGAGTTTCGCAACCGTGTGTTTGAAACCTCACCATTTGACTGAATGAGTGCTAGTGAAATATTTTCTTGCACAATAACATTAAAACGCTTTTAATGCTGAATTTCTTATATGCAAATATAATCGTAAGAAAAATATTCTTTCGTCCATCTCAGATAAATAACACATTAAAAACACAGATTAATCCATGACAAATTACAAGGGTATGAAACAACGCAGAAAAAAGCGAGTCAAATGATAATTTAGCAAATACAATGAAAAAGAAATACAGAAAATCGTTCATTAACAGATATTGAAAATTATATGAAAAAAATCAAATATTCTCTCGATACGTTTGTCAAAGAATGCTTTCACGTTTTTATAGACAAGAAACAAATAACGTCTACTCTGCTATTTCGATCCCACGATTGTCTCAGCGTAAATGAAACCGCACATCAACACGTGTAAGAGTGGTGGCAGCCATATTTGCCAGCAAGACAAAAACTTATCTTGACGTTGTTTTTTGCGACCTACACATTCTTTACTTGGCAATTAGACCTGTTATTGTACTGGACTACTTACTCTTTCCTCTGAATAGCGAATTCTATTGTTTTTTATAATATTTTTAATTTTACGCTGGTTATAAGTTATCACATGAACTCTAACTGGGTTCTAATGAAAATTTTCAAACCGCAAGAGCGTATGCGCAACCTGACACGTCCTTACAAGTCCTGAGTGTGTTGATCTATGCGTAAATAGATGCATGCATGGCGGGGGCGGGGGGGGGGGGGGATTAATTTTGATCCTTTGCTGGTCTGCTAGTATAGTGGTTAGTGTCTTGGAATGCCACTCAGACGTCGCGGGTTCGCGTCTCCCCCAGGGCGATGAAAAATCACTGGCTCTGTATCATGATCAGATACTGCTGCAGAGTGGGGTCTGCGGTGGGAGGTTCAAACCAACATTCTTTGGAAGCTTGAATTTCATGTCAATGGCCCCTGTATGTTTGGTCCATGTGAATAGGTTTTATCTACTGAAATAATATTTTTTTTTAATACAAACAAGCCTTCGCCACAGCCATTTGTATTACGCTAGGGTGAGTTTCCCATGTGTATTCATAGGCACTGGTCTAGTACTTAACAAGAGGAAGAAAAGTGGGAAAATGAGATAGTACAAATCATGGGAAACTAAATAAGTAATGGGAAAAAGAACAACTATCAAGAGATGATAGCAAGTTCCAACCAAAGTAAGACACGATATTGATCTGCTAAAAGCAGAGGCCTTTTTTCTAATGTAGATTAGGCTGACCAACACCACTGGAGACTTCAGGCAATGATACATTTTTGGTATTGTGAAGATCTGTTGACTGAGTCATCTTTTCCATCGTTTCCTATCTCATTTTTCCTCTCGCCCAGTACTTTTCTTTCATTAATCAATACATTTCTGTGCCATGTACAAATCTTGTCTTTTTTGCATCAAGAAAATAAACCATAATGTATCTATTGCTATGGAATCCTAATAAAAAAAATAAAAGAGACTCGCACGTCTTGAACTGTCGACCTAGCCACTCATCTTCTCCTCGCTGCTGGGAGAAAGGGAGCTGGTGACTGGTACGATACACGTACACGCGCTACCGGGGTCTAACCAAATCAGAGTCCTTCAAAAGAAGGCATCGTGCTTACCCCATACAAAAATGGGGAAAAAAGCACGTTGAAAGAAAAGAAAAGAAAGAACACACGCAAAAAATGATTCAGATGAACCTCCCTTTTCTTAATTATTCTAATGTGCCTTCTTTTCCACCCCGATAAGGGCCTTGTTTCTCAAAAGACTCTGAACAGCGCACGAATGCTACACCCGACGAAGCCCAGAAGTGAATGCAGGTATTGCTCTGGAGTGAGTGCAGTTGCCTCACCAGAAGACCCGGCACACACATCACCTAGAGAAAATATTTGATGCATAAGTCATTTTCAGAATAAAAGTGTAGATGTTAATAAAAATATTTAAAGAACAATTTTTTTCATGACCGATGCCAAAGAGAAAAATCTATAAAAAACTATGAAATGGTATATGTAAAGGAAAGTAATTTTGACCAAATCACTGTTTTCAAAAATAAAAGAACTGATATTAATAATGTCTTATGGGTATATCAAAAATTTATTTAAATTATGAACAAAAATTTTGCACTACTAAGGGAATTGAACCATTATAAGTCAGTCAGTCAGTCAGTCAGTCAGTCAGTCAGTCAGTCAGTCAGTCAGTCAGTCAGTCAGTCTATCTGTCTCTTTGTCTGTCTCTCATTTTCCCTCCCTGAATGGGATAAAATTCAGGTGTAACATTGCGACAAGGTTCCCTTTGAAGCGTTCTTTCTGAATATCGGATTCCTGCTGCAAGCAATTTTCTTTTTCTTTCTTCTTGGAGACATGACATTTAATCCCATTTATTTACGAGTAAAGTAAAGTTACAGAAATAATCCTTGTTGGATAGTGTCCAGCAATAAATAAACGATTTAAAAGAAAAAAAAAATGTTGCGGATAATCGAACACAATCTCATTCCTGAAAGTTTATTATACTCAGCAGCAGCATTCAAATACTAATGTTATGCCTGGTAGAAATGGTCTTGCTTCAGAGCGTTTAAATAATTGTTGTTTGTTTTCTGAAACTCCAGATATCTGCATAACGAATAAATACGATGATAATAAACTGATCCAGGTTTTGATGCCGAGAATAAAACGCAGTCAACACATCCAAAACAACGATAGATATTTGGAAAGACACATCTCCCATTTTGCACGCCAATGTTGTCACAATCACTTTGCGCGAGTTTGCAAGTCAAAGATATTATTATGTGAAGTGAATGACTATAGAGAAAAATGTGTATTTTGATCAATATTATTTGCCCTTAATATTGAATTCGAAAAAAAATTCTTATAAAAACAAAATGGCATACTACACATCACATCACAAATGCTTCTTGGAGCAACTCGATTCAATTTTGTACAAAGATTTAATGACGTTTCAATCGAGTAATAAATGATCATCATGGTAGGAGGGACTTATTTTACGAAACAGAAGACGATTTATGTCTTATAAACACATTCGTGTCCCAAATAGTCACGGGTTTATGGATGTCTGTGTTTATGCATGAATTGCAAAACCTCATTGCTACAATGATCTTCCTCCCAGATGCAAATTGTGTCGAAAGTTCATTATTGACATCTTTGTCTTTTCCGAAACTTCCGGAGGAAACAATGACCATAATAATGATGATCAATTCGATTAGAAATAGTTACAGTTTGTAAGATTTTCTACAAATTCTCGCCATAAAATATAATATTATTGTTTCTAAACTACACGCCATCGACTCAACCAGTTACGTTTTTTTAGTTTAAGAAAATTTTTCGTTTTCTTTTTTTTTTTTTTGAGTTTAAGAAAACTTCGTTAGCCAGATCTACACCAGACGGGTTCCCCGGGACTCTAAGAAAATTAAATCTTTAATCCTCTTGTCCCTTTTCCAACAAGGAATTCAGTATTGAAAGTTCGTTCAATTTACAGACCACTTAGGGCTAGGATGATGATACTCGCCACTCCAATTTTCAGCGACACTGCAGGAGGATTGGATTGCAAAATCATCGGTTGTGAGACATTCGCTGTCAAGGGAGACGCATAGAGAGTAATCGGGAAAAGAGAAAGAGAGAGAGAGAGAGAGAGAGAGAGAGAGAGAGAGAGAGAGAGAGAGAGAGAGAGAGAGAGAGAGAGAGAGAGAGTGGTGAAGGGTAACATTATTTTGGCATATCGTGTGTGAGTTCAAATCCTATCATGGACGGTTGAGTTTCTTCATTTGGGTTCAAAGCTATATGGTAACAAGCGTGCTCAACAAGTTATATATATATATATATATATATATATATATATATATATATATATATATATATATATATATATATATATATATATATATATATATATATATATATACACACACACATATGCATACGAATTGCATACGAATAACGGGGGGAGGAATTTAATTAGCTTACCTTATTGCTTACTGGCTTTGTGCCAAGGGCCTCCGTTACTTCGTAAACTCAAGAGGGAAAGTGAAATTAATTGCTAGATGGAAGCATAAAGCAGACTGTGGGAACAAATTAACGACTTTACAAAAGTACACATAAATGCAAATAAAGAATTTACGGTGGCGTTGTACTGGCTTAGTTGCAATCTAATTCAGCAGGCCCTTCCCGGAGGGCGGCGAGAACGCAGGACTCGTCCGATGGAACAGAGTAGCGTCAACACAGCATCACCAACACCTCTCTGAAGTATGGAGAGACTGCCGACAGTAATGCTACTGGACATACACATAAGCAGAAATGCTTCAAGTGGCCCATATTACCTGAAGGCTAAGGGGTGGACTCGATATTTAGGGATGAACTCAAGGCAGTCTCCAGTGCCTGCAAATGGCAGCTGGATCATGCATGCAAATCAGTCACAAGGAAGGTTTTTCGCTATCCGAGAGTTAACCAGCGACGAGAAGGGATGATGGAAAAGATCACTTGTTCAAGGGGATTGAGTCGAGATTCAAGAGCAAGGGAGCTTGGAGGGAGAGAACTTTGTAAGGGGCAAGTAAGGCGGAGGAAGTGGCTGAAAGCATGGAGGCGGAATCTGGTTCAGACAACTCTTGTCTTACCGTGTTAATTAATTCTAGCACCAAACTAGAAGCGGAGCTGCAGACTCCGAGGATATAGCAAGATCGTTATCCTCAAGCAGTTCCAAAAGTGCCCCTTTGCAAAGTGTGGGGCTTACCGCATGGCTCTTTGTCTCCAGAGGTGAGGAGAAAGTCCGAGAGGGAAGTCTGCGTTTTCCCCAACTTCCCGGCTCAGCAATGACCCAATTGACAGCATTTCATTCAAACTGTCCCTTCTGAGTGAATAAGACAGAAATAATCAACACACAATCACGTGTGGAACAGAAATAAACTTCTGACTCACATCAGGATCGAACC
>JANJGK010000023.1:309875-352375 GCA_039081455.1 Macrobrachium rosenbergii
TTGATCAACAACCAAAAAGCCATTGAATTCAACGATATATATCTATATATACATATATTATCTATCTATATATCTATCTATGTATCTATCTATATATATATATATATATATATATATATATATATATATATATATATATATATATTATATATATATATATATATATAATATATATATATATTATTCATTCTTCCAATGTTTCGTAATCACCTTAATTACATCAGCAGGGTTATATGAAAGGATATCGACATGAAATTCAGTTGAGTTTAGTCGAAAAGTAAAATCAGTAAAAAAAAACCACCTTAACACCATTAGGTCAGTTGTCAGTAAAAATTCCCCTCGTTACCTTACTTGTACGGATCAGTGAAAATCCGCAGAGAAAATAATCCTATGCAGCCTAGTAGTATCAGTACTGTTGGCTCATTATCATATAAACTTTCGAATAGATTACAGTACTAAGCTCTTGTCCCCGTTACTTGGAACTATCTCCGATTCTCACATATATAATTGTCTAGATTTAGTTAATAAATTAAACAAAATCAATTTTTGCCCCACTGATACATTTGTTAGTTTTGATGTTTATTCTCTTTTTACTAAAGTCACTATAGAATCTATTTTTGAGTACCTTAGTAATGAACTAAACCATCAGGAATTACCTCTACTTGTAGGTCATATGAGGCGTCCAGCGCTCAAACCCGCACTCACCCCATTTTAAAAAATAGAGAAAAAAGGCCTTTAAATTTTTAAATTTAAAAAGGCCATAACTCTTTTATTTTTCAAGATATTTTCTTCAGGTTTGAATTTTTGGAATGTTTAGGACCCCAGAAATATGATGTTATATATGAAAAAAAATTAGACTGTGCACAATTTGATTGACTGATCGATTGTACGGCTGATTGTAAAATTGGTGAACAAAATTAATGCTGAAGTTTACAAAAGTACAGATTATCGCTATAAGACCCTTATAAAAGCACTTGATTATTGTTTTTTTGTATTATTAATACCCCAGGAATGACCAACAACATGACTGATGGTATGACTGACTGCGTGAAGTATGATTGATCGCATGATTGGTGAACAAAATTAATGCTAAAGTTTACAAAAGTACCGATTATCGCTGCAAGACCCTTATAAAAACACATGATTATTGTTTATTTATATTATTAATACCCCAGGAATGACCAACAACATGACTGATGGTATGACTGATTGCGTGAAGTATGATTGATTGATCGCATGATTGATGAACAAAATTATTAATGCCAAAGTTTACAAAAGTACCGATTATCGCTGTAAGACCCTTATAAAAGCACATGATTATTGTTTATTCGTATTATTAATACCCCAGGAATGACCAACAACATGACTGATGGTATGACTGATTGCGTGAAGTATGATTGATTGATTGCGTGATTGATGAACAAAATTATTAATGCCAAAGTCTACAAAAGTACCGATTATAGCTGTAAGACCCTTATAAAAGCACATGATTATTGTTTATTTGTATTATTAATACCCTAGGAATGACCAACAACATGACTGATGGTACGACTGATTGCGTGAAGTATGATTGATTGATTGCATGATTGATGAACAAAATTATTAATGCCAAAGTTTACAAAAGTACAGATTATCGCTATAAGACCCTTATAAAAGCACACGATTATTGTTTATTTGTATTATTAATACCCAGGAATGACCAACAACATGACTGATGGTATGACTGATTGCGTGAAGTATGATTGATCGCATGATTGATGAACAAAATTATTAATGCCAAAGTTTACAAAAGTACAGATTATTGCTGCAAGACCCTTATAAAAGCACATGATTACTGTTTATTTGTATTATTAATACCCCAGGAATGACCAACAACATGATTGATGGTATGACTGGCAATGATAACATGGCATGCAAAAGGAATGTTAACACTTACATTCAGCCGCGAAGTGAAGAGCAGGTAGTAGGACATTGAAGGATTATTCCGTTAACCATTATCCTTGAGAATGCAGGTGGTCGTCAAGAGAGGGTCCAATGTGGGGCAGGGGGTGGGTGGTGGGTGGGGCAAGGGTAGGATGATTAATTGAGCCTGATCTGCCTGACAGGTTCATAATTCCCCAAGGTTGTGGAACCATTTTCATCCTAAAAGCCACATTCGTCAGGCTGTTCCTGCCCTGGTCCCATTGCCCCAGCCTCTGGTGGCATGACCAGCTCTTGCTGTTGCTGGATGAGACCCTCAAGGAAAGACCTGGGTATTTCTAAGTAATAGATACACGGCGGGTATTTAGCGAGAAATGGCAGTTTCCTATAGTATTTAGGTTGCTTATTTACAATTTAACGTTATTTTTTGGGGGGTTGGCTGTAATTAACCTGTAATTAACCCCTGAAGTCCATCCAACTAGGGGTTTCCACACGCGATCTTCACAAGACAGAGCACGGCTACGTCTGTTTCGAACGGTTCATATCCCGTCCGGCAAGTGCAATACCTTGGAAGCTGGTTTTTTCTACACTTTTAGGGTTTCTGACACTGTCAGTGCATTTGTTTCTTGTCGGCCAAACGGAATGTCCCTTCGCCGTGTTTAGTACTGGTCTGGGGGGGTGGGGGAGTTGGGGGCGCAGTAGCCATACATTAACAACTTACTGCACTTGCTGGATGGGATATGAACCATTCGAAACAGAAGTAGCCGTGCTCTGTCTTGTGAAGATTGCGTATGGAAACCCCTTGTTGGATGGCCTTCAGGGGTTAATTACAAGTTAATCACAGCCGACCCCCCAAATATAACGTTAAATTGTAAATAATCAATCAAAATACTATAAGAAACTGCCATTTCTCGCTAAATACACGCCGTGAATCTATTACTTAGATCTACCAAGACCTGTTTGGTGTAAACATGAATGGCAGTCATTTCTTCAAATCCTTTATCTTCGCAGGCTGTAAGGCAATAACTACCAGGTACTTCTGGGGTAGAACAACAGCACTGAGGTCCAGGTCTCCTGTCTTTTTGGGCCTTCCTCGTCCAATGCGTCCCTTTTCTGAGGGGACTATGTTGTTGGGCGAGTCGGTTGAGCTGTGGACCAGCACTCCCTAGGCCTGAGTTCGAGTCTCCGGCCGGCTGATGAAGAGTTAGAGGAATTTATTTCTGGTGACAGAAATTCATTTCTCGCTTTAATGTGGTTCGGATTCCACAATAAACTGTAGGTCCCGTTGCTAAGTAACCAATTGGTTCTTAGCCACGTGAAGTAAGTCTAATCCTTTGGGCCAGCCCTAGGAGAGCTGTTAATCAGCTCAGTGGTCTGGTAAAACTAAGGTATACTTAAGTTTTATGTCGTCTGAATTACTGTCATAACAACTGTAGCCATACTGATAGGACAATTTGGGAGGCCTTCTTAAACAAACCGATTGGTCTCCTAGGTACATAACTTTCCAGAATCTTGATGTCCTTAAGTGGGTCTTGTCCACACGATGCACCTTGATAGGGTCCTCAGTCACGGCTTCTTTCATGAAGCGGGCATAACAATTTGGAGTCTCTATCTCTGGCTGTCGGCGGAAATTCTTCGCAAGGACTCCAAATGACCTCCTCAACCGTACCGTGTTACGGTAGAAAAAGCCGATACCATGGCTATTACCACTCGATGTTGTAGGCTGAGGGCTATCTATCTGATCACGACCATTGGTAGACATTGCCGATAGCTAAAAAAACACACCGGGCACTGATAATCACTTCAAAATAACGAAAAATGTAAGAGTAATCTTAGCTGTTTAGCACTCGCGCCACGCTCGAACGTTTTTTTACAAGACGAAGAAGCAGCAATGGCTGCCACTCGCTCCATGTTAGCGTGAAAAAGGTTCTCGAATTCGAGGTTTCAAAAGGTGCTTTAGATGGGGTTTCTTTATTTTATTATTAAAAAAATAAGTAATATTATTAATTTCAAAACATAATTCACTTGTAATAGTAAAGTAAATAAGACGAAAACATTTTGTTAAGAATAACGTATTTACGTCGTGAAAGAATGCGATTGGCAGCCCTGTTGGAGCAGTCTCCTGACGTGTGAGTGCTGAGTTTAGTTCTAAACGTCGTGGCAAATTGCATGGCTCGGTAATTACGGGTGAAAACCAGTGTTCATGTAACGCAAAATTGAACCTTATTCTCATCATCAAAATATACACTCGCTTATACCATTCGAAAGAGGAAACGAAGGGGCATTCCAGATGTACGATAAAATGCATTTCTCAAATTTGCGGCGAGTGCAGCAGGTTTTAGCATTGGACGCCTCAATTTATTTCACTCACTAGGTTGTGCATTTGTGATTGTAAGTTTATGTTCAATGGTGAATTTTACCAACAAATATTTATTATGGCAATGGGCAACCCTTTATCCACACCCCTCTCAAACTTGTAGATGGAATTCTTTGAAAAACGATATTTACCTAATATTTATACTCCTTTAAAGTGGTATAGATAAGTTGACGATATTTTAGCTGTTTTGCCTGCTGGTATTGATGCAAATGATCTACTCTCTAATTTGAATAACCAGGTACCATCCATTAAGTTTACTTTAGAATTAGAAAAAGATAATTGCCCCCCTCTCTTAGATGTTTTTAATACACAGAGAACCATTTCAATGCAAGTTCAGTATTTTTAGGAAACCAACCAAAAACTTATGTCCATTTTTATTCAGGCCATCACCTCAGTGTCAAAATATCCACTTTTCTTCTATGCCTTTAAGAGCATTGCGCATTGTCAGTCCCCAGTATTTGGATCAAGACATTGAATACATAAGAAAAATAAGGACAGATTTATGTTATCCTTCACATAGGCCTATACTAGATATTTGTTATAATAAAACCCACAAAAAGTTTTTAGTGAAAACATGGAGAAAGAAACCCCTTAGAACATTCTTAGCTTGCCTTATTTTAGTGGTTTTGAAAATGATAAAACCATTGTTAAAATCTTTTAATTTCAACCTCGTTTTTTCCTATAATAACTCACTAAAAGGAATGTTAATAACAACATGATTTATAAAATTCCATGTCTGGACTGACCCTCTTTTTATATCGGCCAATCTAGCAAAGATTTAGAGGTACGGATTAAACAACATAAGTATTCTGTCAAAACTGGACAAGCATCCAATGCTATATTCATTCATTTAAGTGAAAACTCTCACAGGATAAATTGGACTGAAAGTTCAGTGATTGCCAGATTGAAAGATTTCTCTTCACGAAACCTCGTAGAATCTGCTATTATACGGCTTAATTCCATTTGCACTTTTAACCTTAGCCCTGGCATGTATTATTTGGACCCCTGTATTAGTTAAATGTTCAAGAATGACCTAAAAGATAAAATCACTACCTTAATTATAAATTAGTTGCCTTATATACATTTTCTAGGTATTCGTATGTTTAAATTTTTTTTTTTTAATGTTCACCTTGCAAAAGGAGAATTACTGAGTTTTACTTTTATAAAATTTTTTGTTGATCAGTCACCTTCCTTGTACGATCCTTTAATAGTCCTGTCCCTGCTTCTGAACTGTTGGCCTAATTTTTGTAAAACCTCTTAAATATTTAACCCTGTTTTGGTAGGTCTACTAATTCTTCAGTTGTGTTGGATTCCAGACCCATATTTTTTCCTTTGTAATCCCCATCTGTCATTTATATGAACTTTCTTTGTAAACTTATTTTTACATTTCTTCAGTCTGCTAATTAAAGGACAAAAAGTTGAAAGGCCTTGCAGTACTCCAGTGATTCTCTTTGCTTCGTTGATTTTTTCTTTATTTATATATTCATCACGTTCCATATTTTCATGATTCAGTCATATATATATATATATATATATATATATATATATATATATATATATATATATATATATATAAAAGGACGTCATTTAAACTGGATGGTATCTAACGGAGCTTGTAACTTTTTCTGAATAAAAAACTCCGTTAGATACCATCCAGGTTAAATGAGGTTCTTTTAGTAATTCTACTAATGCACAGAACAATTGTGTATGTGATAAAGTTAATATATATATATATATATATATATATATATATATATATATATATATATATATATATATATATATATATATATATATATATATATATATATATATATATATATATATCTACAATGCAAAAGTAAAAAAAATGTTTATGAACGTCTCATTAATATGGCAGAGGTCAAAAGGCAATTATCTGAAACGAAATGGATATTACTGTGCAAATCAGCGCCTGGTTCAGCCCCCAAGATTATCAGTTACATTCTGGAGCCTTCTGGGTCACAGCTGCTAAATGGTTGTAAACAGTATCAGGACTGCTTTGCAGAACTTCCCAATCTGTTTCAGCATGTTGCATAAGCTGCAATGATGTCCGCTCTTCTTGTCAATCCCAGACATTCACAGCGCATGCCCACACATTTTCCATTGGGTCGAGTTCGCGAGCCTTGCTGGACCACGGAAGAATGTCGGACGTATCTCTCTGTTCTTCAAATCACCGTTTTACAATACTGGCTTGGTGAACAGTGCAGTTGTCATGCATACATACAAAGCACTCTGGGTGCGGAATGGTATATGGCTGAACTGTCAGAAGCATCCCTCCTCCAGTATTTTGAATCATTTCTCGCTGGTGAATCTGCCGTCTGTCATAGTTATTAGTTCTCCCATACCAAAGAGGTGAAGCTTTTCCTAAGAGTTAAGCATAACCGCTCATCGCATCTGGTATGGAAATAGATCGTATGATTAGGTGCTTACGACGAAAGGGGTGCCATTACATACTTGCCCTTATAGGTGAGCAAAGTATTTTATCCAAATAAACATGATCAGTTAAATTATTGTTAATATTTTTATTACTAGGACCTAAAATCTTAAAAGATGCAAAGAGAAAAGTGTTTTGGGTTCGCTAACTATTTTTAGAAGGATTCAGCTTCATACCCCAAGTCTTATTCCCCTAATTAATAAGTTCTAGATCTCTATTCAAAGATTCTTCAACCACAGGCCTATGGCATGGAGAAGGAACAACTCAAGAATAACATCATCAGCATTTGCAATCATTTTGTTCTCCAAACCTTGCCACATGTCGCTAGTCTAGATAATGTATATCAGTATATCAGTGGTCCATTAACACAGACCCTTTGGGTTCTGCCCATTAAAAATTCCTTTAAAATAATAATAAAAGATCCATCATTTTCCAATAAGCATAGCTTGTAGATAAGTTCTTCATGATTCACATGAGCAAAGACTAAAGTCTAGACTGACCTTGCGTGCCCCAGCACCCTTATCAAGAGCACTCTGCAAGATGGTAGTTATTCACAAGAGTGCGTTGCATCTACCAACGACTTTACGAAACCCAAACTGTAATACCAGTAACTGGTTATTTCTTCAACAAACGTGCAAAGACGTTTAGAGAGCAGCTTCTCAAAAACTTTAGATAACAGTGGTAACAGAAATCAGCCTATATTCAGAGGAGCACGAGGACGGCCTTAATCTCTTAGATAATGCGGCAATGTTTTCCTTCCTTCAAAAAGAAGGAAAACTTGCAAGTCCAACTAATCTCCTAAGAACAGTAGAAATGTTGGAGTAATGAAATCAGCAGTCTTAAAAAAAATAAATAAAAAGATGGGAAAGATCCTGTTAGGGTCCATGCCACCATAACTGCTAGGGGTCCAGAAGCAAAGTTTTGACTCCTCTAGACCTGAAGGCTATTGAACAAAGCATGACTGAGGCAACACCACGGACTCACCACACTTTTTGCCCATGAAGACTTGAGCTAAAAGGTCTGCCTTCTGTTTAGAGCAATATACAACAGTTCCATCAACTCCTGCAGGGGAAGAATGCTTGAATCAGCTCCAAAGAGTGATGACTTGAGGGAAGACTTCCACTTATGGTCATCATCACTATAGAGCAAGATCCCTTTTACACCCTCTTTATAAGCTCTCTCAGAGACAGCCTGAGCTTGATTTAGAAGCTCAATGAACTTACCCCGCAAAAAGTCCGATCAGTTGTTCCTCAATAAATGATATACTTCTTGTTTCTCATGGTGGGGAAGCTTACATGCAGCATTAAACCATGGCTCATCTTCAAGAAGAAGCTTGAGGATTTTAATAGGAATTCTCCCATTGATGATACTCTTACGGTGATCATTTAAATACTCAAGGATATGCGCACTTCTATAAATGTAGCACCACCTGAGCTCAATGATAGGACAGTGAAAATAATTCCAATTTCAAGTGTACATTTCTTAAAAGGGTAACATCAGCACACCTTAATCAAACAATAATCAGAAGAACCCACTGGCAAACCTACTCCACAACATTGCAAGGAAAGTCAAAACAGTAGTTTAACGTTTTACGATCTTTGTACTGGAGGTTTCATGCTTGAATACACTAAAGGATAACCTGTTCTTGCCAGCAAGCAGTTTACCGCAATAGAGACGCCCTTTCTGTTTGCTGATTGTAACCAAAGTCATTATCCAGCCAGATATATATATATATATATATATATATATATATATATATATATATATATATATATATATATATATATATATATATATATATATATATGACTTTTTTATCACATCACCGTGATTCATATACAGTCAGTAAGCTACAAACGTCCTTTAATATCCAATTCGCTCTACCTCGGAAATAATATATTTTCATATATGATACCGAAGGGGAATTTTTTAGTTGATAATAAGTTCGTCGTCCCGTGGGCTCGAACTAGCGAAGGACAAGAACTCAGGACTACAGTGGACGCATTTAACCCACGCGGCCAGCAAGTGTGTGTGTGTGTGTGTGCGTATGTATGCATGTATGTATGCATGTGTATACAGAGAGAGAGAGAGAGAGAGAGAGAGAGACAGAGAGAGACAGAGAGAGAGAGAGAGAGAGAGATTAGATATGCAAGAAGTAAAATAAGCAAAGAAAAGTAGGAAGTGTAAGTGAATGCAGATAAACCTACTGTATGTATGAAATCCGACAAGCAATATTCTCTGGCAGACACTTCTTCCAGGAGAGGAACAGGGAACAGCTCAAACATCCGGGATTATATGACGCAGGCACATCTCTTAAAGCCTCTCAGCGCAGACGGGTTCTTGAGCAGACGATCCTAAGCTATAACCAATGTCAGATTAAAGGTCCTATTCTGCTATATCTATCAGCATCAGTTGCCCTGGGAGGAATGCTCTTGAGTAAAATGTAAACAAACAAAACAATAACAGCTTAGGAGAAATTATGTGCTATCGTTATCTGCAATGAGAATCAAAACAAGTAAGTGGAAATTAGATTTTAATATTCATTTACTTCTTTTGATTTTCATTGGAGATAGATATAGCACACAAAATCACCTTAGTTGTTGGTGATTTGTTTGTTTACATTACTCAAGAGCAGTTCTTCCAGTGCAACTCATGCTGGTAGATGACTTCATTGATAGTTTTATCCCTCTCTGAAAGCACAAAGCCATCAACTGAAGAGACAGTAGATAGGTGACACTCACTATATTGCTAATCAAAAGGTAAAAGTAAACTGCTAAGAAAAATGTCGACGAATAACGAAAAGAAACATAAAAAAAAAGGCAGGTAAGAAAACAAATCCAATTACGACATGGCGTTACGAGAACTGCGACTTCTTTTCCCAGTGATTTCCAAGAAAAAGATATTAAGGCGGCATATGATTAGAGTTTTCAGCGTCATGACATTATCATTCTGAAACTTCAAAAACGAACGCATTCACTATTTAGAATCCAGCGGGCTTTAATTTCAAGCATTTTCATTAACTGCCATATTTGCCCACCACTGAATGTCCAAGTCTTGGGTATTTCGTTATTCCGTGAGACAGCTTTTCCCCCCTCTGCTCTAATTATCTCTCTCTCTCTCTCTCTCTCTCTCTCTCTCCCTCGCAAAGTATTCAGTCCGCACCCATATCTGGGCGTTTCCTCTTTTCCTTCAGCGTTAGTCATCCCAAAGCTGACGGTATTAGAGTACGTAAAAGGTTTTGTGTCGTCCTTAAATGGTTTTACTTGAATGACCCGTTTCGGAGAAAAATGGGACGCCAACGATCTGTCAGAAACGTCCATCAAAATGCTGTCAGTTTTAATCGTATTAGTACTCTAGTGCTGTCCACTGTAAATAGAAAAAAAATAAAAATAAACTGAGGTGCATCACAAACATTTATAGAAGCACAACTTTTCAGAAGTCACTTACTCAAAGTCTTTTTTCTATTAATGAGACTAGCAACATTAATCAATAACAACAAGTCATTTGCAACATGAAAATATAGTTCATTTCCTCCTTATGTTCATCGGCAAAACACACACACACACACACACACACACACTCTCAATATAGCAAAATAAGTAAGTAAAATAATTCTCATTCCGACACTCAAAAGCAGATTACAGGAAGGATATGCAATTGCACAGAGCTCATCTGGGCAAGAAACTAATGACTTGACGGTGCAACGAACATTATATTACCCAAAAAACTACAAAATAGGATACGGAAATAAGAAAATCAAGAAATAAGCTGAAAAAACGTAGAAAATAACATAAACCCGATAGAGATTACGATCAAGAAACAGGGTCATCTCAGGTGAGGAGGTAAGCCTTCCCCTGTGTCCACCTCTCCCCCACCCCACCCCTCCTGCACTACTGTACCGTCCGCACTATTTTCCATGACCCCGCGCACCATGATCGTTCGACACTAAATTTCTCCTCCACAGAATTATTTTGACTTAAAGCTGTTCGTGGAGCAAGATTCCGCGATGGCATAAAACCAGCTTCATCTCGAACGACAACAACGGCGCCAAGTTCGTCATTCTCTTCCAGAAAAGATCGTAATACTATTTAGTGAATTGTCATTCTGAGATTATTGTTATTTGAGGTTCAGCGCGGAAAAGACTCATTCATATCTCTTATCAAAGGGATGTTTTAAAAGTATCCACCGTACTTTTGATAACAATCCGGATCACCCTAAATTCTATTATCTTTATGATCTCAGGTTTCATGCGTTTTGCGCATGTAAAAAGGATTGTTCTTGCTCTCTGACAAATGGATGCCATAAGCCATCTACTCTGTCTTTTATGCCAAATCGGATTTAATGTCCAACGCGTGGCTAGACGAGAAAGTTCGTTCTTGCCGCGAGGGAAATTCTGGTCGCAAAGAAAATCTCGTCTCGATTTCCGCTAGTAGATGTCGTCCAGAGGCGATTTCTTATTTAAGGAAGGGTCCCGAAGTCTTGTCTACATATGCTTGAAGCAACCGCCTCCTTAATGGGTAGGCCGATTCTCTGCTGGACTCTTTCTACGCAAATGTTTTCTTTTACTTGATTCCTTTTTTTCTTCTTCTTCTTCAGGAGAAGGTGGTTGCGACAGCTAAACATCGTAGATAAATAAAGGGCAATAAGAAATGAGAATGAATGAGTGGTTGAGGGGGGGTATGCTGCTAAAACTATGGAATCAGGATTCATTTGCAAATCAAGTAGCAGATGATTCAGTTTAAACGAGAAAAGACATTCTAGTCAATGAATGTTACCCAGGGATACAAAAAAAGAAGCCGATGCTATATTTTAAATGATAAGTTTTAGATAGAAGAGCAAAATGAAGCTGTAGGTGAGATTTTGAAGACTACACCGTACAGGTATCAAAGTTCTGTACTTTAGCGTCAGCGAGGACTGTCAGTCCCAGAAAGCTTGTAATTTTTCCTGATTAAATATCTCCGCAAGGTACCATCCAGTTATAAGGATATTCTGTTAGTAATTGTATTAATGCACAGAGCAGTTGTGTAATGTATATATATATATATATATATATATATATATATATATATATATATATATATATATATATATATATATATTGTGTTAGAGTAAATTCAACAAAATGTATGATTCCTGAACATATTAGCATTCCTAACGCATACAATACACTGGGATTTCTATGATTCCTAAAACACATTTTTCTAACAAACAACGACTAAAATGTATACAATGGGAGGCTTAGACATTTTTCCATCAGTGACAAATGAAGAACTGAATTGAAGAAATATAAGAATGACGTGGAACTAATCTGAGGAACAACCTCACCTTGGATATATATCCAACAAAGACCGAACGGTGAATAGCAGTAAATGAAAAGGCTTTTCGAATGAAACATAAATTAGAATAAAAAAGATAAATCATCGGTAAAAGCAGTAGAATGGAAATGATTACTTTAAGTGGAGGAAATATTAGTTCACTGCAAACAGAAGATTATTTTGTAATAGTCCCATGCCCGAGTGTTTTCAAAAGCCCAGATATAAAGTTCACTGGTACATGAAAGACCCTCTGGCGATTTTGGCACAAAAGCCCAGTGTGATAAAAGGCTCAAAGACCATTGGCATTTAGATTGCTGGAAGAAATACGCCTAATGTGTACGTATGTATGCATATATGTATATATGTATGTGTGTGTGTTTGTATGTAATGTATTACAAACGGATGTGTGTTTCTGATCACCTCTGAGAAAATATATCATGAGGAGAATCATAAAGTGAAACCTAAGTACTTAGAGAGAGAGAGAGAGAGAGAGAGAGAGAGAGAGAGAGAGAGAGAGAGAGAGAGAGAGAAGGAGGATCTTTGTAATTCCACGGAGCCCATAAAGGATATGTAAGCCTCACATACAAAATCCTTTATTACTCGTTTCCTTACAGCGGAAATATTATACCCTTCATAAAACATTCCTTTGGCCAGGGATACAGGCAAAGTAAGTAGGTACCAATTTTGACTTTAAGTAATCACGGAAAAGAAGAACAATTATTTAGGCACGTAAGTCCTGATCTTTATAGTCTATAGTTTCGTCTATATATATATATATATATATATATATATATATATATATATATATGTATATATATATATATATATATATATATATATATGTATATATATATATATATATATATATATATATATATATATATATATATATATATATATATATATATATATATATATATATATATATATATATATATATATATATATAGAGAGAGAGAGAGAGAGAGAGAGAGAGAGAGAGAGAGAGAGAGAGAGAGAGAGAGAGAGATGCTGTTCTTTTTATCTTTTAAATGCAATGTTGAACAATAAAAGGACACAAATCGCTCTGGTCATTTCTGTTCAATTTCCAGAATCACATGGTACCAACTAAAATGCACATTTCCAATCGGATATTGGTATGTGAAATATTGCAATAATTTTCTCTAAAAACGTATGTTTCACCAAAGTTTTTATAAATGAATATTATTTTTACATTGAATGCCAAGTTAATTTTTTGAAAGGGAAATTTTTAGATTCCCTTTTTTTCGAATTTTACGTTTTACTGATAATTTGGATTTCACAGAAACTTCAACATAGATTAATTCATGAAAAGCGTATTTTGAGAGAAAAAAAAATTGAAATGTGATCAATTTTTGCATAAACTTAACTCGCTAATGGGAGATCGTATTCGCATATACCCTTTTCCTACCAAGAGATGAGTATTCAGAGATCATAATTTGCACCATTAAATGTCTCCTGAGTCCTACAAAAGTCCAATCCTTTCATTAAACAAGTAAAAATTGCTCCAAAGTTTCTTCGGCTCAATCGAGTTTTCTGTACAGCATGTAATCAAGGCCACCGAAAATAGATCTATCTTTCGGTGGTCTAGGTATAATGCTGTATGAGTCGAGGCCCATGAAACTTTAACCACGGCCCGGTGGTGGCCTTTCCTATATCGTTGCCAGATGCACGATTATGGCTAACTTTAACCTTAAACGAAATAAAAACTACTGAGGCTAGAGGGCTGCAATTTGAGAAATTCGTGTTTTCGTCGCTTTGTGACCGTCGGTTCCTGATTCCCCGCAGAGTAATAATATCACAGGTCCTGGGAGGACGTGTCAGCATATTATATCCCTGAAACGGACGCGGATTCCCTTCACGTGAAGGCACTTTATGAAGGTTAATTTGACGGACATTCGCCAGTTTGTCATTGCCAAATAGTTTTACCTTTACGTTCCCGTCGTATCGAGGCAACATCTTGCGCTTATTTTACGGTGGGTGACTTTGCTCATACATAAACTGTTTTCTTTGATTTATGCAAATGTCTCAAATATCTCCGGAGTTTCAAAGCTTAAGATATTCCCTGCGATTGTAACTGAAATTGATGAGATTGCGAGGACATGTATCCTACACTTGCATTTTTAAATGAGAAAGAGAAGTGAAATGAATTGGACAAGGAAATATCTTTTATATTAATGACCAAGTTAACTGAATATAATGTATATCAGTGATATCCCTTAATGACACAGCTCAGCTCTATCGAAAACACAAGTTGTATTTAACTTTGCAATATAATTTTGCAATATGCGCAATACGATTTAATTTTTTAAATGGCCTTCCTGGAATCTTTCTTTTAATTATTTTTAAGCAGTCATCAATATCTCTCCTCTCCCATGCGCTACCTCAGCAGGAATTCAAGTAATAATAATAGGGTATCTAAAAAAAATCAATACAAAAAATTTTATTTGAAAAAAAATCCCGTAACATTATCTATTCTATAATAATAAAACCCGAGTGAATCTTATTTGTCTTCTGCCATGGATTGGGGTTGGGTAGGTAGGGGAACGGCAGGGTGGGGGAGACATCCACCCTCCTCCTGCAATCCTCTTTGTCCGCCCTGGGAGGAGGCGGGATAGGTAGGTTATCGGGAGGGTAGGGGAGACAGCAGCGCCTATGTTCCAGCGCGCGTAGCACGTGCCAACACGCTCGTATTCAAAAAGTTTTATCCAATTACCCAGTTGTTCCCAGGCATAATGTAATTTAAAGTTATTTTATAGTCAGTTTCAACGGTTTGTAGAATCAAACGATAATCATGGTTTTCAGTAAAAATACAAAAAAATAAAATCAGTGCAATTAAATTTCCTAAAGATGCGGAGTGTGTGTGTGTGTTCTCAATAGCATCGTATGATGCACAGGAACATCATTCAACGCCAAAGCGGATGTTCTTCTTTAATCTCGGGAAGTATGGACGTTTTCTAAGCAATTTCCAACGGCAAGCGATCTCCCAGCCGGCTGGAACGAGGCATCAAGACCTGCACGCTTTCACAAAGCTGGCCAAACGCGCTTGTTGAGAGAGATACAATGTGTTATTTATCGGTGAGGAATATTGGGACGCAGTCGCGCCGAGAGAGTTGCAGTGCAAAACTGGTGTTGGAAAAGTTTAAGGTTTGAGCTATCAAGGTGGTGTTCTTTTTTAACTATATTATTTTATATAGCTCCAATGTCTTATACATCTTTATTCAATACTATTGATAGTGTCGGTGTTTATGAAGCAGTGGCTAAGATTTTCGTATTTACATTTTTTGGTGCAGATCTCTTTTAATGATCAATTGGAATGTTATGAATTTGTCGTTTGTAATTGCGTCACTTCCATAAAATGAGAGAAATATAAACAACCAGTCTTATATCTAATAAAAGACTCAGTGCCTATATTTTAATATTCTGTGCCTAAAATACTAATTGTAAATCTAAGATAAGGATATCGAAATGTTGTTGATACTGACTGTTGAAATTTTCTTTGGCATCATTACAGGGGATCGTAGCAAAGCTTTAAAAAGAGGAAAGAGTTAGAATATGATAAGCGGAATCTTAAAGATACCTTCTGCTAAGTCAGAATAGGATGAAATAAAAGAGCTTAGGTATTTACTAGATAACTCATTTCGATGTCTTGAAATTTGCATCCGTGCTTAGTTGGAGAAAATTTCAGTTATCAAAGGAAAAAAATTTTGATCAATGAGCCTATGAAATATGTAACAAAATATTAGAAACTAGAATACTAGTTTCTTAAAACTATGGACGTTTTGTAATATTTGTACCTGCTAACAAAGAGTACATGAGCGACTGAATTTCCAAGGAGGCTTTGAATCGTTTTCACGCATTCAGATGGCTTACTTTAAGAATTAAAATTGCATGGAAATTAATATATCCAACCATATTGAAAACATGCGTGGGTGTGTCTATCCCGAAAAAAAAAAAAAAAAAAAAAAAAAAAAAAAAAAAATATATATATATATATATATATATATATATATATATATATATATATATATATATATATATATATATATATATATATATATATATATATATATATATATATATATATATGTGGAAATAGTATTCTGTACAGGCACCTTTGCCAGCCAGACAACATGACTTTGTCTGAGAGAAACAGATGAATCTAAATTTACTGAACAGCCGCAATTTTGCTGGTTAATGCACTCTCTGTCACCGCCTATTAATTTGCGGAAAGATTTGAAGCGTGACAATATAAATATTTTGCCTGCTGAGTGCCTGACTACATAATGTTTTGCTCCGGAGTTGGAACTAGAAGTTATTTGTGGCATGTTATCACTGAATAATGAAAAGTGCATATGGTCAAAAATATGCATAATTTTCCATATATGAAGAAATGATTTCATTGTAATCTCAGACTTTCTTCGATATGATGTTATGTATTTCAGTTAAAATATTATATACTTTAACAACTCTAAACGGACTTTGATATGACCTTATAAAATGAGACAATGAATTCAATATGTTGATAGATAAATAAGTTAAACGCACCCTTGAAATACCCAAAACGTTAAACGAAAGGAAATGATGAGGTTAGAGGATCGCGTAAAACTAGACAGCTCTGTTGGCAGTTGACAATATGTTCCCGCTTGCAATCGTCGTCCTCGCCTGGTTCTCAGAGAGGGTATAACATGTTGACCTTCCCTCCACGAGAACGTTTCCTTAGTTTCCGGTCTTGAAAAGGAGGTTAGGAGTCTTCAAAATAAAACTTTTTTCCTTCCCTCGATTTCTGTTCTTAATCCGGTGCAGTTGATCATTGACGCGTCATGTTCACTTTGCTAACCATCTCTTTTGCAATTGCTAGCCTGCAGTGGTTCTTAACCTTTTTATGACCACGCCCCCTCTAAGAGTTGGTGCTTCCCTCCACGCCCCCTTGTGAGTAAAATTCCCCCCCAGGTTTAAAGGAAAATAAAAATAAAAAGAGAAAAAGGTGTTTTTATTCTTTTGGGAATGAATTTGTGAGAGACTCGACACTGCTTCTTAGCCACTCTTGTTAACAGAATAAGGAATATAATTAGAGAATTTTAATTTTTCCCCAGGACTCGAGCCCCCTTGGAAATTGCTGACGTCCCCCTAGCGGGATCGCGGCCCCCATGTTAAGAACCACTAGAGTCATCATTTAGTCATCCGAATGGTTATGGAACACGTGGAGGAACTGATTCTGCCCAGGGAGTGTGGTTTATGGCGTGTGGTAAAATATACAGCAGGTGGTTTATTAGATATTTTCTCGACTTCACACTCTGAACATTTATATGGGTTTTGTAGAATGCATTTGGTTTCTCTAGTCGCTTTTGTACTAACAGTATTGCCAGTGAATCTTTATTTCACTCGGAGGTGAGTATTAGGAAAGTGCTTTTTCAATTTACGGTTTTGGCTTCACGGAACTAAAGTAACTGTTGTATTTTCAGGCGGCTTTATTATACCTAAGTTCTTAAATGGCCTTTCTTTACCCCTCCCCCCAATCCCCAACCCACCGCCAGAAAAAAAAAGTAAAAATTAATAGCCTAGTTAAGTCCTTCAAAATGATGACCAGAAGTTTGGGCTACTCTACCGCGGAAACACTACGGCTAAATCTTCATTAATCGGAATCGTTAAATTCAGTTTTATTTTTATCACATAGGTCTACGAATAGATATCCAACGTCTGATTTTTTATTTACTAATTTGTATAAAAGTTACGAGTTATTCTGGTATTCTTAGGTTGTTTTTGGAAGGAGAGGAATAGGCTGGTGAAAGGTGTATTTCAAACTCCTTGGCCTACTTTCATTGGGCACACTAGAAGCAACTTTAGCAAAAAAGTTAACTAGAAAATAATATGGGTGCTAATTTTGACAAGGGTATTTCACATCTTAATATCTGAATAGCGGGTCAGTAATAATGAGTGCATATGATTCAAGATTTTCGCTCTACCAGTAATTTATGAAATGTTCTGCCTACAAAGTAAGGTTTTATTCTGTATCACTAATTTGTGGGGAAATGGTTTTAGAAACTTCATCACTCTGGACAACTCTTTAACCGAGGAGTTCTTAGTGAATTTGCCATCAGTGAGTTCTCTCAAGTTTGACCAAAAATCTTCGTTTCATGCAGGAATAAAGGAAGAATGCTACCCACTGTGCTTTCCTCTACTCACTTTCCTTCTCTTGCCTCAGTTTGTTAGTATATTTAATTTCAGTAATTGTAGATGTAGTAGACAGAAACATTAAGTTATTTCAATTTTTTTTTTTTTAAATTGGCAATCAAAATTCATATGACATATATAGGTAAGGTATACAATTAAATCATGAACAGTAATTTTACTATTCTTCATTGAATTTTTTATGGAAACTAAACTGTACGTCTTCTGCATAAGTAATCATTAAGACTTATCACTTTGGCATTTATTTCATTTGTATATCCACACGATGAGTAACCTGTGTCGGGGCTTTCAACATCGAGCTTTATAAGCACCCGTAAACATCCACGACCGATTCAGTATAGTTAGAAGAGATGTTATCAGTTTCCACAGTCATAATGAGCTAGAGCAAACGCTGCTCATTTCATAAAATCTTCAGCAAAATACATCTTGTTTATCTTACCATCTGCAACACCTTGGTCAGGCTCAGTGTACAGTCTGAGTACATTCACTCGTCAGTTCTTAGCGTTATAATCATTACTGGGCCTCTCCTTTAGACAGCAGTTTATGGTAAATCATATTTCAGTATACTTGCGTGGCCTTCGGTGAAGCAAATTGCTTTATTTCAGACGGAATACTTTTTATGGATATATGAATCCACTATCTAATTAAAAAAATTGATGGATTCTGGAACTAGGTGCAGTGTTCTCAAGATCATTTTTGGTGTCATTTATGATGTAAGTATTATTTATGATGTAAGTATTATGATGATGTAAGTATTATTTATGATGTAAGTATTATTTATGATGTAAGTATTATTATGATGTAAGTATTATTTATGATGTAAGTATTATTTTTGATGCAATATTATTTATGATGTAGTATTATTTCTGATGTAAGTATTATTTATGATGTAAGTATTATTTATGTTGTAAGTATTATTTATGATGTAGTATTATTTCTGATGCAAGTATTATTTATGATGTAAGTATTATTTATGATGTTAGTATTATTTATGATGTAAGTATTATTTATGATGTAAGTACTATTTATGATGTAAGTATTATCTATGATGTAAGTATTATTTATGATGTAAGTATTATTTATGATGTAAGTATTATGCTGTCAATGAGCGTGAGGAAGAGTAAAGAGCCTATAGCCAATATACATTTTTGGCACAAAAATGACTCCGCGTTAGTAACATAGACCCTGAACCAAAGTAACATATAAGCGAATTTATCACAAAATATATCAAACATTTTGAAATCAAACCAAATTCACTTGAACATATGTTGACATTCCAGTTCATTATATCGTTTATGTCAACTTTTGGATCAATTGTTCGTGGCTGCTTTATTTCGAAAGGGACAAGCGTCATTTTTCTGTAAATTCTGTAATAAAACTATTCTGAGATGTCTCAGTTCTCTATTGACACACCTCGTAGAAAACAAAAGGTTAATCCACGGCAAATCCGGGATCACGCGGTCACAAACTAATCCAAATATATACTTAACATAAAGCAAACTGAATCTTACCCATTCACGTTGCAGAAACATGTAAAAAAATGAATGTTAATTTTGCATATATTTATCAACAACTTTTTTAATTATGAAGGCATCAAGTTTAAACAAACCAAGACTTAAATTTAGAACACTTTCATTATTTGACTTAATAAAACAAGATTCGATGATATTCCTTTTAACCGTGTCATTGCACGGGACTAAAGGTCTTGCTTTACTCCAGTTAATAGGATGATCTAAATCTCTCATATGTACGAATAATGCATTCGATATCTGGCCAGTTCTCACAGAATATTGGTGTTGTTTGATTCGTTGTGAAAGTGATTTTCCAGTTTGTCCATAATATATTTTATCACATTTTTTACAAGGAATTTTATAGATGCAGCCAGAAACATCTTTAGGAGAATTTTTTATCACTAAATCTTAACATTAAAATTACTGAAAACAACATTTATGTTTGAAAGCTTTAAAATTCTAGGAATTTGTAAAAACCTTTCATCATACGGTAATTTGAGAATATAATGCTTGCTGAATTCAAGTTTGTTATTAGTTAAATAAAATGTTTTCCTGGCTCTTTTCCATGCTACATCTACAAAGGTCCTTGGGTATTTAAGTTTCAAAGCAATATCATAAATAATTTTGATCTCAGCATCAATGAACTGCGGTTACAAACAAGTAAAGCCCTTAGGAACATTCCAGAAAAAACAGAGAATTTAACATTCTGATGGTGATTGGAATAATCATGAACAAAAGAGGCAATGTTAGTTGATTTTCGAAAGCCTGAAAAGGTGAAATTTCTATCATGTCTATGGACAGTTATATCAAGAAAATTCAAATTACAATTTCTTTCTTCCTCTACAGTAATTTTCTTAGAAGGGACTAAATTATTTAGCTTAACGAGAAATTCCTGGGGATTTTCGTGAGCTGGCCAGATACAAAATGTCATCTACATACCTAAACCATATAACTTTTCGGGGCAAAATTGTTGGTAAGAATTTTGTCTCAAAAAATTCCATGTAAATATTGCTAGGGACAGGAGATAAGGGATTACCCAATAGCCATACCAAACTTTTGTACAAAAAATTCCCCATTGAAACAAAATTTACTATCTTTGATACATAACCTTATAAGATTTGTGAGGTTTGCTACAGTTGAGGGAATGTCATAACTTTCTAATTCTTCCTCCAAAAATTCCAGTAAATCATCTACAGGCACTTTTGTAAATAAAGACACAACATCAAAACTAACCATAGTAAAATCAAATTTCAAATTCAAACTATTCAATTTGTCTAAGAAGTCGACATTATTTTTATATTCGTATTAGAAATGTTTCCTACCAATGGTGTAAGAATTTTTACAAGCCAAAAGATAAGTTATACGAAACTGAGCCTGCTGAACTAATGATTGGTCTAATAGGGTTATTGATTTTGTGCGTCTTGACTAAACCGTAGAGATATGGTAGGGAGGAGCACTGAGTGGTAAACTGTTTAATTAAATGGTCAGAGCCCTTAAAAATGGATTTAACTTGTTTGCTAAAATGAGAGTTAGCTGTCTGTGTGGGATCTGACCTCAGTTTCGGATAAGTTTCACTATCATTCAATAATGCCATTATTTTATTTACGTAGTCACTTTTATTCATTATTACCACTGCATTAGACTTATCTGCCTTCGTTACTTGCAATGTTTTGTCTTTTTTTAAGGTTTTTGTATGCCTGGAGAAATCGTGCGGGAACATTTGGGGTAGAATGCTTGGCCATAGCACCATACACAACACCTTTACAAATACTGATGTCATCAGGACATAAATCATGACTAAATTTTTCCAAATAACAAAACGATTTTGAAATGTTGACATAGTCCAGGTTACCGTCAGAAACACCAAAACTTAATCCACATCCTAAAGCCGCTGTCGTAGCGCTATCCACCGGTTTGTCTGAGAAATTGACCATAAAGTTCACGTTGGCATGTTTAGTCCAGTCGCTCTCAGCAATAAGGTTCTTCAGCTTGAACTGAAGCTTCCTTTCAAGACGATTGCAACACTCTTAATTTACCATAGCAATAATCCAGCATCCTTTTCTTCCATTCCCAAGGAACAGTCTGAGTAAAGCCATACCGTCTGCTTCTAAGTGTACTAAAAGCATCCTCTACTTCCACTCTTGTTATTTCGATATGCTTTTGAAGTATGACCCGTTGAAACTCGTCGAAAGGCCGCTCTGCTAAACGAAGAATTCTCCTTGGTAAAATCGACTTGGGCATCACTTGCTCGCACATACAATTCCGTAAAAAGTTAAGTCGAAGTTTCAGCTTGTGAGCTTCGGTAAGGGCATTGCAGAAAGACGTCACGAATAGAACGAGGTTCGGAAAATTCACAGAAAAGGTGTAGAAGTTGCGCGTGGTTTCCATTGCGCTTAAAAAATCACAGTAGATGCTCGTGACTTCAGTGTATAAGCGAATCCCACAGGAAAATGACAGGCAGAAGTTCAGTGCCAAGAGCTTTCACGTTTATTAACGCATCGTCGGGGCACGAATGAGACACAGATATGAAGAAGGTTACAAAGTAAACAAAAAGAACAAGATACCAGATGGTCAGTTGTCAAAGTATATATATATATATATATATATATATATAATATATATATATATATATATATATATATATATATATATATATATATATATATATATATATATATATATATATATATATATATATATATATATATATATATATATATATATATATATATATATATATATATATATATATATATATATATATATATATATATATATATATATATATATTTCTGACTCGCATCAGGATCGAACCCAGGTCTTTCAATTGAAAGGCAAGAGGGCTGGCCACTAGGCCATACAAGTCTAAAAGAAGTTAGAACCTGAGAGCAACTGCACCCAAGGAATTACCTGGGCGAGCTAACTGCTTGCACACCAGCGAGTCGGGAAGTTGGGGAAAACTTCAAAACATTCTTAAAAATAATAATAATAATAATAATAATAATAATAATAATAATAATAATAATAATCTTAACATCATCGCTAAGGAAAGAGTGGTATATCTTGGTCACTGACAAACACTTGACAAGTGACTCCCATATAATCATGTCCCAGTACAAAGCAAAACCTATTCCAGTTGAAATACTTGACTTTTTCTGCCTCTCGTGTAAACAGCTATCTGTGTTTTTACAATATTGACTAATAGGCATTTATACATAGCTAATGGTGTGAAATTCCTAGAAGCATGGAGGTACAAACGAATCTATATTCAGCCCCAAGGGTTATGCGGATATATCTGTCGTCACTTGTTTATAAATTCAGCAACGGACAGCAGTAAGGGTTTTATCTACAGCGAGCAAATTCTCCTATATACATTAAATAAGTTGTTTACAAAATGCGGTGATCTTATAAGCCTATAATTGCTGTCCGTACTCGGCCACTTGGATACGCTAATCCTCTCTGCTGTCTAGGTCAAGTAAGGAACAATAAGGCCCCGTCCACACAGTCGAGCTCTGCTCGGTAAACTTTGCCGCTTTGCGGGCTAAGCCTGTCGTACGCATTTATGCTGTCCGAACGACGCTGGTTGGTTAGTGAGAGCCTGCTGGCAGTGACTGGCTACAAAGAAGAGCAGACATAGGAAGTCATTTGACGATATTGCGGGAACTGAGACATACATGGCTATGAATCAGAGTTCATCAACTATATGAGAATGGACCCTAACAACTTTTATAAACTCTTATCTAAAATGGAATCATATATAAGGAAGCAAGACACTACTATGAGGCAGAGTATTTCAGCTGAAGCTCGACTACTGTACATACATTACTATTTCTGTCAACAGGATGCAGCTACCGATCGCTACAGTACAGCACTAGGATTTCCAAGCATGATGGACTAGACTGACAGATTTCCGTAGCATTGCGATAAAGGGTGTTAATATATTTGTTTTTCAAAGTTCCCGTAAGTCATACTTACCTGACATTCATTATGAAGGGTAAAATAACGGGAAACTCTTGTTTATTTTCCTTTGTTTATTTGTGAAGGTTTTACATGAAATTGCTCTTTACGGAAACTTTTCAGGAAGTGACGTCTTTATCCGTTTACCAGAAATATTTCCGTCAGTTAACAGCCCTGCTGCTGCTGCAGGCAAAGCCTCGATACTTCGATAAACATTAGGAAAGCCCTACACGAAGCTTTGCTCGCCGCTTCTGACGTCACACCGAGCCAAGTTCGCAAGGCAAAGCTCGACCGTGTGGACGGGGCCTTAGTAACTGCAGGTTACTTTTGCTGTGTACATACATCCCTGAAATAATGAAAATGACACATTCACATGACAGTATACTTCACTGATACTTTCAGTACATGTGGCTTTATTTCAGAAGTGCTTGAAAGGTTTCATCCATAAAAATAAATGTTTTCTAATTTATTATTGGTTTCGGTGCCTCGCAAGGAATCAGTTTTTATTTCCAATAATTATCAAGTATATAATTGCAATATTTTTTTTGCTTCATACTATTTATCTAGGATGTAATCCTATGATTTTACTCAATTCCTATTTGTTTTACACATCAGAACATTTACAGAAAATATAAAAAAATTTTAGGTAAAGTAATTTCTGATTTTTACCACAACTTTTTTGCCATAAAATTATGATTTTTCTGTGACTATCTGTGACTTTATTACCGTCCACCATAACTTAATGCGACTTTTTCGGGCGCAATTCATTTGGGCATTAGTCAATATATCATTTGGGAGACTGTTCATTGTATCGTTTCGGCGACAGAATATCAAAATCATGCAAATTGGCACCAATCATTTGGGCGAATCAGTAAGGAAAAAAGTATTTTACGCGTTTCACGTGGCGATAAGTCTGTAATCGGTTGGCGGATAACTCAGTAGTTAGTTGGTTCATATAATCGGCAGTAGTTATCAGCATTAGTTATTCATTACTCGGCCACGGAAATATCTTTGAAACAAACCGACGGAGAAGGTGCTTGATGTTTTCTGGCTTTCCTTTTTGTGTATATAGAAATAATATTGAAGAATGAAGTTTCGTGGCGGTGCACAAACAAAAACCAGATGTAAAGCCAGAATTAGGTGACTAACCTTTGCTATCAGAAGTTTGTGGGTCGTAGCCAGGATAAAAGGACGACAGATTTTCTTCAGGTTTTTGTCCTGGCGCTCTCAATTCTAAAGCGAACCCAATTTACTCGCAATTCTAAAAGTTTTAAGTATTACCAAGAGACTGACAAAACTAAGGGCCAGAAGCACAACCCCTATCACGAAATCCTTTGAGCAATTTTAACTTTCAAACACTTTAGAGACAGAGACAAGGCCACCAACTAAGTAAACAATGCACTATACAAAAATCCTGAGTTTCTATCGCCTCATTTACCCGATACATACAAGTCCAACGGTAAAGCCTGTGTTGTAGTAACCATTGACAGTCACGGTACAATATATATGAAAATAAGTAATAACTGCTCTCTGGACAAATTAAAACAGCACTGAAAATTTGCTACCTGCTTAACTTTATAACCTTTACATAGCAATTTGGACTCTGAACTGTTCAACCCTGTGAGATCCTTAAATTATTTTCTTGGTATCTCATGTCAAAGTGAATTTTCACTTCCAACTTATCGCTAGTCACCTTTACAAGTGTTCTCAGCCGAATGTGATCTCCAGATCATATGGAATGATCTTAATAAACATTAATTATTCTTGTCATCAGTGGGTTAAACTAGAATTTTCAGAATTAAAAAACATTACTCCAGTTACTTCATTTCTCATATCAATTTCCCCATCTCACTTCTGGTAACCAACCAACCAGAGTAACTACCAATCCTTTGATTTCATAGGACATTCTTTTTCTTTCAAGGAGTATTACAGAGTCTACCCCATCACTTGACATTTTGGGGTTAAGGAAATGGACAAAGGTTTACAGACAAATGTATTACGCAGGTCTTCATACACTTGAAGACTATTACATATCCAAAGAAGTCAGATTATTAAAATAACTGAATAGAAGGTAGAGCACAGCATCTAGAAGTTCTAGTTGTCTGGGTAACCAATTCAGAGCGCTTCGAATCCTCTTAGGGTATGCTCAGCATCTAGATGTTCGAGTTCCACTGTAGTTGTCTGGGTAACCAATTCAGAGCACTTCGAATCCTCACAGGATATTCAGTCTTCACGAAAATCGTTGCTTTCCATTAGTATTAGTGTCGATGTTGTGGTCTGCTGCAGCTACACCAAGTCTGTGCATAAAAGTAGTTTGTTTGGTTTTAGAATATACTAAAAGTTTCCACAACATAACCTACCCTCTTAAAAGGAAAAATAGCCTGTCCAGTTAGTCCCAGCTGCCATTCTAGGTAATTATAATTAATACTATATCGTATCAGTAAACTTACCCATTAACAATCCCATGTACTAGTATCACTTTAAACTGCCATCAACTTTCACATTAACAATCCCACATATTACCACCACTGTTCATTCTTGACTCAAAAAGATAACAGGATAGAGTGCCATCCTTCAAGACAAATATTTAATAGGGCACCAATCTTACACTGAAACAACCGCACCTAACTTCAGTGCTACATAACTAAAAGGTGCCATGCAATGCAAACACTACTACCTGGCAACATGCGTCCTTTAGTAGCCAGTCTTAAGAGAATTGGAACCGAGAATTGGAACCGCACAACCACACGGGGTGAAAAATTAAGTTCAGAGGAATTCAGAATAAGAAAAGGGTTCCCGAAGCAAGCTTCGATTCTGGTGGAAAGGTGAATGAAGGTCGAGGTCAATGAAAATATACAATGCAATCTGAACTGTCTATTTCCTAATATGAACACTTTGCTTGAGTTAAAATTCGGGGGAAAGTGGGGGTGTTGAGCCCGTTGATGGAACGACTTTAACAAGACTGCCCAAATTTGAATTACAATATCCACTATTAACCAGCCTTTTAGAATACCTGACAAGTCCACATCATCAGTGTCAAAAAATTTTTTTAACATCCCAAGACCTAGGCTTCTTAGAATATCATTAAGATCCACCTATTACCCGTCTAGTTCCTATTTACTAGAGGGAATGAAATTCTAATTTATAAAAGTATGTCAGACAGTTAACCTACCCAGCTGCACTAATACTTTCAAACTTACATCTCATGACCAAAGTGCTCAAGTACTGTAATACCCCTCTGCTATTAATAGCTTGCACTGTCAAATGTCTCCCTAGGTCTGACTAGGTCATTTTTTATCCCAGTCTATTCTCAGCATCCTTAATAGAGACTTGAGCGTTTATTACCTTTACCCTAACCCTTGGATCTATATAAAATTAGAACATTCTTTCCCTATTCTATCCTATCCTATATTTCAAGTTCCATACCTAATGTCCCCATTAAGTCCTAGCTTCAGGAAAACTAGCTACACAAACTATCAACTTTGCAGTTCTAACCTAAGTTAGAAGTTGGTTGGTTTGAAATCCCTATTGTGCATGGTGACAGTCACCATGCTTGTTTTCGAACTTCCTGTTGTGCATGGTGAACAAGTCACCATGCACAACGAGCAAGTCCACCTTTGCCTGGCAGATGGCAACGCCACCCCGGCAAAGGTGGACTTCGGAAGTGGTCAAAGAAAAAATTTAAATAAAAAACTTCAACTTGCTCGCAAAACTTAACCAATTACTCAAGAGCTTTGAAAATTATTGAAAAACTTAAAAATTCCAAAGTAGAGACTTAACTAAACATTACAATTCTAAAAAACAAAACTAGCTGAAATTACAAGATCAAACCACAAGGCAAAAGTTTATATAAATTTAAAAATGTTTAAATCCACTAACCTAAAAAAATACTACTTCCACCCACAAACTTCCACCCACAAACTTCCACCCACAAACTTCCACCCACAAACTTCCACCCACAAACTTCCACCCACAAACTTCCACCCACAAACTTCCACCCACAAACTTCCACCCACAAACTTCCAATACTAAAATCATAACTAATGAAAAATTAAATACTTTAAAATAAAAGTTTGAAGCCGAAACAAATCCTAAATTTCCTTGAAATGTTCAAAGTTGGAAAGTTTAACCTTTGCAATTTTGAAAAAAAAATTGCACTTAACTTTAAAAAATCTCAAAACTAAGGTTTTGAAGCCGAAAAACCAAATGCATTCAAACAAAGCCTAAAATTAAAAAGAAAACTTAAGAGTTGTGACTATGAAAAAAACTAAACTAAAAAATGTTCGGGGTCTCCTCAAGTCACTCTACTAAAACAAGAAACACTTACTCACCCATCAATCCTGTTTAGTATTAAGGTATCGGTACATCCAAGACAATTAACTCATTGTGGCACGCTTATTTAATGACACCTTGACCTGAAATAAGAAAATATAAATTAAAGCCCAAAATGTTCTCGCAAGCGGAAAGAACCAAAGGCTGACTAATTGTTACAATCAACTGGGCAATCTGATAAGTATTAAAATATTAAGACAAGGAGCAGCAAGCAAGGCTTTATAAATACTGATAAGCGTTATTACTAATTTATTGCCATTTAAGTCTACAATAATTAAAGGTATTTAAACTTAATATAGCCAATATTACGAAGGCTATGGTAGTCGAGTTAAGCCTCTCTAATCCTCAAGAAACTTTAAACCCCACTGCATCGTAAGACTTGCTCTATTGCAGCATAAAGTTGAAATGAAAACATCCATAGCACTGCACATGATTGCTAGTATAAAACCAAAGTGCAAAGAATTACCACTCAAAGTAGTCTAGTTCAGCTTAGTAATAAATAGGCTCCGAAATAGTCTTAAATACCATGTTGAAGGGCAGTCTACAACGATACCTAACACTAAACATTTTGAACAGTTGTTGTAGGAATTTATAACAAAAAATCTTAAATACCAATACTTACAAATACAAAACCCGCAAACGAAAAACTTTCATACGACAGCTGCATGTCATATCTCAAGTACCATAATTAAATATATGAGAAACTGGCAACTGTATCAACTCGCCAACCCAACAAACCTTGAAGCACGCCTTCACGCCCAAAATCTTGCAAAGACTATTCATAATACGACATACCCGAGAAACTGCTCAAACCTCTTTAGACCTCAAATGAAATGCAAGTGAAGCATATAGGCTATTTGAACCTAGAACATATGGTAGGTCAGGCTAGAAAGCAACTGTACACTGTGCACCAAAACTATACAACAGAATACCGCCTGAAGTGAAGATCATATAATTAAATTTGAAAAAATTACTCTCCCATTCCGCAGGAACTACTATACTAACGAGAAAGCACCAAAACAATAAAATATAAGAAGCACCTTACTTTGAATACGTATACAAGGAATCGTCAGAGAGGGAATCCCTCATGGAAAACTGCACATAAAACCAAACAAAGTGAAATAAAGTAAAACCACCGACCGTCCAGTACACCACGGCCGAGATCCCAAACACAAATGAACGAGGAAGTCGAGCTGGTATCAACGAAACCTGTCTTACCAAGCCGGAGACTCTACAACACTGAAACAAGCTGTTCTTGAGGATAACAGCCAACGACCGCTGCAACTGCCTGTTTGTGGGACGTCGCTTTATCGCCCTTTCGCCACCGAAGAGGTTTAAGGCGATGATCAGAAAACCGGCAGCTATTATTATTATTATTATTATTATTATTATTATTATTATTATTATTATTATTGAGAGTTGCCGGGCACTCTAACTTTTTAGCGACCTACCCCCAATTATTTATCAGTAGTTAGCCCATCTGAAAAATTATTATTATTATTATTATTATTATTATTATTATTATTATTATTATTATTATTATTATTATCATTGATATTTGCCATTTACTCTTCCTTTTTAGCAAACTACATGAATTATGTATCGGTGTTTGGTCTGTACTGGAATTATTATTATTATTATTATTATTATTATTATTATTATTATTATTATTATTATTATTATTATTATTATTATTATTATTATAGTTGATGCTGTTGTTTTCAGCAGTGCTTGGGCATAAGAGTTCATGAATATTGCTTTTTACTGGCGTACTTAATTTAGTATACTGTATTGTGCTCGTATATGGCCCGGAGCTGAAACAAAGGATATTATTATCATTATTATTAGTTATAATGTAACATGGCGTCACAAAATGACATGATCATAGGCAAAAATAGTATAGAACACTTTTGTTAAGGTGATTCAACTGTGAGCTTATTAACTCGCACCAATGAATGCAAGGTAATTTTTATAACTAAATTTATTATTACTAATGAAAGGTGCGTGGGTTCGTAATCTACTTACGATAAAAGGTCACCTTCATCAATTTGCCATATGGATTCAAGGCTTTCAGTGATGAGCATATCCCAAAATTTTGGGGAAATTGAGGAGGTAGGGGGACAAAGTGACATTAAATAAATCACTTATATCTGTCGTAAGTGATACAATTAGCGGCTAATTCGAACAGTGGTCAGTGATTTTACTGAAACCAGATCGTATTGTTCGATCATCGTCTGATATTTGAATCCTGTTTCGATAGTGTTAGGTGGAGCTATGAAAACTACTGTATAATCATCAGGATTATACACACACATATATTAAAATATATATATATATATATATATATATATATATATATATAAATTATATATATATATATATATATATATATATATATATATATACATATATATATAAATTATATATATATATATATATATATATATATATATATATATATATATATATATATATATATATATATATATACAGATAGATAGATATTAAGCCACCAATATACTTTAATATCCAGTTCACTACGCCTCGGGAATAACTTACATCCACGAGGAATCATGATTAATGAATGTTTCGTCACCAGTTCCCAAGAGAGGTATAAGCTGACATCGACTGCTGTACATTGCTGTCGAACTCAGGTTTTGTACTTAGAATCGACATCAACCCATCTTCACCATGACAGCTGATTGCTAAATTTGTAACGCATGGCTAATTATGAATTTGTCGAATTTGTCTTATACACCGAGGGTTTTTCTTATATTCACAAACATTACGACACAAATATAAAATATCCAGTTCACTACGGTAGGTGGAGCTCTTAAAAATATGATCATATATATATATATATATATATATACATATATATATATATATATATATATATATATATATATATATATATATATATATATACATACATATATATATATATGTATATATATATATATATATATATATATATATATATATATATATATATATATATATATATATATATATATGCTCACACAAAAATCATTTATCGTCTAATTCACTATACTTCACGAATAGCTTACAACCAGAAGAATTATAACTGATAAGTAATTCGTTACCAATGGTATTCGAACCGCTGCTTTATTTAGAAACAATGTTGTACTTTTGACCATGGGTTATGTACAGTGATTTTTGACCACTGACCCATCAAGAACGGTGTATGTTGATATCAACTCTGCTGTATAGGCACATTTCTCTTTTATTTTGATGGACATTAATAAGAACATTCTCTACGATTCTTCGATATGAAAGCTGAAGGGTAGTCAGGTTCGATGTCCCTATAGACATGATCTCAATGCCTCTACGTACGGGAGTTTTATTTTGCTGGTATATCCCTTATTTTGTTATGCCCATTGGTCTGAAGAGAGATCTGTCTTACTGGCTTGGTTGATGCCTTTTCCGCCGACATAGTGAGGCAGCTGGTTGAGTTGTTTACAGATGAAATCAACTCCTTTGTCTATGTAACCGTCAGAACAGGTTCCTAGTCCTCCGAGAGAAAAATTACACGGATACCTCAGTCTTCACTGAAATTCCAGTGTCGTGATAGTTAGGAAATGAATCCAGGAAATAGAGAACGCTGGTCGTCTATAAACGTTGAAACTGTACTTGAATGATTCCCTATCGATATATCTAAGAAGGCTAGTTCCTGTCCTTTTCTCATTCAGTTTTGAACGTAATGCTAGAAATGAATTCATTTTGCTGCAAACAGATACCAAAACGTGAAAATGTCATCAGCGTGTCGCACCAAAACCACTCTAGGACTGAGTCATTAAAGTACATGCAGACATTAGCTTAAAGAGGAATAGCAGGCTGCCTATCCCACATTCAAATCTGTGTAAACCTTTCAGTTAAAAGAGGGCACGTTATTGGTTACACGGAGCTTGATTAATTTAACCTTTTTTCATGAATAATTTAACTTTTTTTTCACTGCCCAGAGGAAATAGGTCTTCGTAATGAGTTGATTTTTTCCCTTATGAAATTCAGGATGTCGTTTACAGGAATCTTTGTGAATAATGATTCCGCGTCCTGGCTTATGAGCGTTTTGTCGTTCACTGTAATACTTAAGTTCCTCGTTGGACGGGTCGGTAGAGTTCTCGGCTAGCACTCTGCTAAGCCCGAGTTCGATTCTCCGGCCGGCCAGTGAAGAATTAGAGGAATTTATTTCTGGTGATAGAAATTCATTTCTCGGTATAATGTGGTTCGGATTCCACAATAGGCTGTAGGTCCCGTTGCTAGGTAACCAATTGGTTCTTAGCCACGTAAAATAAGTCTAATCCTTCGGACCAGCCCTAGGAGAGCTGTTAATCCGCTCAGTGGTCTGGTTAAACTAGGGTATATTGGCTGTAATGTTTAATTTGTATAATTTCTGAATAGAGTTCTTTGCGTGTTTTATAAACTTCCTAGGAAATGTGTCAGCAAACCTGCTAAGTTTCTGACAGAGTAACAATGAACGAGACTTAATTTCATAAAACTGGGAGTCAGAGAATGCCTTTCCTATGGGTTATGGCGAGTCCGTAGAAACATGGTAAAGAATTGCTGACGAATCCAGGTAAAAAAAGTCACAGGTAAAAAAGTCACAGAAAAAAAGTCATGCTTAGGGCGCCGATGCTGACTGAGTAGGATTTCTAACTACTGAACAAGATAATCACTACGATATAAACTATATTGACCGGAGATCGTTGAGGAAAAATTTATACTTGTTAGGCAACTATTGATAGCCAATCAACCTCTGAAATACCTGATAACTACTGAATGTTCATTTTAAGATTGACTTTTCGCTTCTGCTTAATTAATCTTGACTGTTTTAATAATTCATTGTATATATGAAGAAGTATGTTTGGAAACATGCGAAAGCTCAAGTTATTATTACATTTGCACAAGTATATACAGCTATGGATTTAGTAATCACCATAAATTCTTTAATATTTGACTACTGCATACCACTATAGCCTTCTGAATGAACATACCCGACAAAAGCTGAGGAAGAAATACCAATGAGGTTTATGCCCTGGGGAGGTGAAAGCCAACAGCTGGTGGATCTATGATGAATACCAACGTGGATTATGACCACACCCAGATCGCTTTTCCAATTCCAGAATTTTGGAAAAAGACTGGATGTAGAAGTGAGAAAATATGAAAAAGTCAGCAAACGCAAGAAACCAGCATTGCAAGAACTGAGAGGCAACACCAGAATAAAATGCAAAAGTAACACATGTCTGTATCTAACAATAACAAAGGCTATATACTTAACAACCAAACCGACGCTGAACGTCCAGATGGAGGGAGTTAGGGCAAGGCCTCCCCACCAACTGCCTGAGGGGAAGAACGCAAGGTCAAGGTCACCTTCACAAAAGTGTTCTATACTATTTTTGTCTGTGACCATGTCATTTTGTGACGCCATGTTACATTATAAGTAATAATAATGATAATAATGTCCTTTGTTTCAGCTCCGGGCCATATACGAACACAATACATTATACTAAATTAAGGAAGAGTAAATGGCAAATCTCAATAATAATAATAATAATAATAATAATAATAATAATAATAATAATAATAATAATAATAATAATTTTTCAGATGGGCTAATTACTGATACATAATTGGGGTAGGTCGCTAAAAAGTTAGAGTGCCCGGCAACTCTCAATAATAATAATAATAATAATAATAATAATAATAATAATAATAATAATAATAATAATTTCTGTCGATTTTCTGATCATCGCCTTAAACCTCTTCGGTGGCGAAAGGGCGATAAAGCGACGTCCCACAAACAGGCAGTTGCAGCGGTCGTTGGCTGTTATCCTCAAGAACAGCTTGTTTCAGCGCTGTAGACTCACCGGCTTGGTAAGACAGGTTTCGTTGATACCAGCTCGACTTTTTCGTTCATTTGTGTTTGGGATCTCGACCGTGTTGTACTGGACGATCGTTGGTTTTACTTTGTATCACTTTGATTGGTTTTATGTGAAGTCTTCCAAGGGGGATATCTTCTCTTGACGGTTCCTTGTACGTTTTCAAAGTAAGGTGCTTTTTATATTTTATTGTCTTCGTGCTTTCTCGTCAGTATAGTAGCTCCTGCAGAATGGGAGAGTAGTTTTTTAAAATTTGCTTTGTTTTATGATCACTTGTGTTGCATAGTCTTGGTGCTAAGTGTACAATTGCTCTCTAGCCTGACTTACCATATGTTCTAGGTTCAAATAGCCTATATGCTTCACTTGCATGTCATTTGAGGTGTAAAGAGGTTTGAGCAGTTTCTCGGGTATGTCGTATTATGAATTGTCTTTGCAAGATTTTGGGCGTGAAGGCGTGCTTCAAGGTTTGTTGGGTTGGCGAGTTGATACTGTTAAGTTTGTTTTTCTCAAATATTTAATTATGGTACTTGAGCTATGACATGCAGCTGTCGTATGAAAGTTTAAAGTTTAAGGGTTTTGTATCTAAGTATTGGTATTTTCGATTTTTTATAAATTCCTACAATAACTCTTCAAAATGTTTAGTGTTGGGTATTGTTGTAGACTGCCCTTCAACATGGTATTTAAGACTGTTTCGAAGCCTATTTATTACTAAGCTGGTCTAGATTGCTTTTGAGTTTTAATTCTTTGCACTTTAGTTTTATACTAGCAATCATGTGCAGTGCTATGGATGTTCTCATTTCAACTTTATGCTACTTTATGCTGCAATAGAGCAAGTCTTACGATGCAATGGGGTTTGAAGTTACTTGAGGATTAGAGAGGCTTAACTCGACTACCATAGCCTTCGTAATATGGGCTATATTTAGTTTAAGTAACTTAATTATTGTAGGCTTAAATGACAGTAAATTAGTAATAACGCTAATCAGTATTTATTAAGCCTTGCTTGCTGCTCCTTGTCTTAGTATTTTAAGACTTCTCAGATTGCCCAGCTGATTGTAACAATTAGTCAGCCTTTGGTTCTTTCCGCTTGCGAGAACATTTTGGGCTTTAATTTATATATCTTCTTTCAGGTCAGGGTGTGTCATCAAATAAGCGCGCCACAATGAGTTAATTGTCTTGGATGTACCGATACCTTATGACTAAACGGGATTAATGGGTGAGTGTTTCTTGTTTTAGTAGAGTGACTTGAGGAGTCCCCGAACATTTTTTAGTTTAGTTTTTTAAATAATCAAAACTCTTAAGTTTTCTTTATTTTAGGCTTTGTTTGAATGCATTTGGTTTTTTCAGATTCAAAACCTTAGTTCTGAGGATTTTTAAAGTTTTTATAAGTTTTTTTTTTTAAATTGCAAACGTTTAATTTTTTCCAAAATTGCAAAGGTTAAAATTTAAGTTTTCCAACTTTGAACATTTCAAGGAAACTTAGGATTTGTTTCAGCTTCAAACTTTTGTTTTTAAGTATTTAAATTTTTATTTTTGATCATTAGTTTAGTTATGATTTTAGCATCAAAAGTTTGATGTGTGTGTGGAAGTTTGATGTGTGTGTGGAAGTTTGATGTGTGTGTGGAAGTTTGATGTGTGTGTGGAAGTTTGATGTGTGTGTGGAAGTTTGATGTGTGTGTGGAAGTTTGATGTGTGTGTGGAAGTTTGATGTGTGTGTGGAAGTTTGATGTGTGTGTGGAAGTTTGATGTGTGTGTGGAAGTTTGATGTGTGTGTGGAAGTTTGATGTGTGTGTGGAAGTTTGATGTGTGTGTGGTAATCTTTGAAAGTTTGTAGAGTATGTATTTTTTTTTAGTTTAGTGGATTTAAATATTTTTAAATGTATATAAAATTTTGCCTCGTGGTTTGATCTTGTAATTTCAGCTAGTTTTTTTTTTTTTAGAAATGTAATGTTTAAAGTCTCTATTTTGGAATTTTTAAGTTTTTGAATAATTTTTAAAGCTCTGGAGTAATTATTCCAGCTTCAAAAGTTTTGAGTTTGGAAGGTAATGTTTGAAAGTTTGTAGAGTATGTATTTCTTTTTAGGTTAGTGGATTTAAATATTTTTAAATGTATATAAAATTTTGCCTCGTGGTTTGATCTTGTAATTTCAGCTAGTTTTGTTTTTTAGAATTGTGATGTTTAAAGTCTCTATTTTGGAATTTAAGTTTTTGAATAATTTTTAAAGCGCTGGAGTAATTATTCCAGCTTCAGAAGTTTGAGTTTTGCGTGCAAGTAAGTTTGAGTTTTGCGTGCAAGTAAGTTTGAGTTTTGCGTGCAAGTAAGTTTGAGTTTTGCGTGCAAGTAAGTTTGAGTTTTGCGTGCAAGTAAGTTTGAGTTTTGCGTGCAAGTAAGTTTGAGTTTTGCGTGCAAGTAAGTTTGTTTTGCATTTAAATTTTTTCTTTGACCACTTCCGAAGTCCACCTTTGCCGGGGTGGCGTTGCCACTTGCCAGGCAAAGGTGGACTTTTTTGTTGTGCATGGTGACTTGTTCACCATGCACAACAGGAAGTTCGAAAACAAGCATGGTGACTTTGTCACCATGCACAATAGGGATTTCAAACCAACCAACTTTTAACTTAGGTTAGAACTGCAAGGTTGATAGTTTGTGTAGCTAGTTTTCCTGTAGCTAGGACTTAATGGGACATTAGGTATGGAACTTGAAATATAGGATAGGATAGAATAAGGTAAAGAATGTTCTAATTTTATATAGATCCAAGGGTTAGGATAAAAGTAATAAACGCTCAAGTCTCTTAAGGATGCTGGGAATAGACTGGGATAAAAAATAAGTTAGTCAGACCTAGGGAGACATTTGACAGTGCAAGCTATTAATAGCAGATGGGTATTACGGTACTTGAGCACTGTTTGGTCATGATGCAAGTGAAAGTATTAGTGCAGCTGAGAATAGCGTAGGTTAACTGTCTGACCTACTTTTATAACTTAGAATTTCAATCCACTAGTAAATAGGAACTAGACAGGTAATGGGTGGATCTTAATGATTTTCTAAGAATCTTAGGTCTTGGGATGTTGAAAAATTTGACACTGATGGCGTGGACTTGTCAGGTATTCTAAAAGGCTGGTTAATGGTGGATATTGTAATTCAAATTTGGGCAGTCTTGTTAACGTCGTTCTGTCAACACGCTCAACCCCCCCACCCTCCCCCGACTGACTCTTCAAGCAAAGCGTTCATATTAGGAAATAGTTCAGATTGCATTTTATATTTTCATTGACCTCTACCTTCATTCACCTTTCCACCAGGACCGAAGGCAAGATTCGGGAACCCTTTTCTTATTCTGAATTTCAACTTAATTTTTCACCCAGTGTGGTTCATTTCCAGTTCCCTTAAGACTGGATACTAAAGGACGAAAGTTGCCAGGTAGTAGTGTTTGCATTGCATGGCACCTTTCATAGTTATGTAGCGTTTAAGTTAGGTGCGGTTGTTTCAGTGTAAGATTGGTGCCCTATTAAATATGTCTTGAAGGATGGCACTCTATCCTGTTATCTTTGAGAGTTTGAAGGGACAGTGGTGGTAATATGTGGGATTTTTAATGTCAAAGTTGATGGCAGTTTAAAGTAATACTAGTACATGGGATTGTTAATGGGTAAGTTTACAGATACGATTTAGTATTAATTATAATGACTTTAGAAGGGCAGCTGGGACTAATTGAACAGGCTTTCTCCTTTTAAGAGGGTGGGTTATGTTGTGGAAGCTTTTAGTATATTCTAAAACCAAAACAAACTACTTTTATACACAGACTCGTGGTGTAGCTGCAGCAGACCACAACATCGACACTAATACTAATGGAAAGCAACGATTTTCGTGAAGATTGAATGTCCTGTGAGGATTCGAAGCGCTCTGAATTCGGTTACCCGGACAACTAGAACTTGTAGATGCTATGCTCTACCTTCTGTTCAATTTTTTTTAATAATCTGACTACTTTGGATATGTAAGTCTTTACGTGTATGAAGACCTGCCTAATATATATGTCTGTAAACCTTTGTCCATTTCCTTAATCCCAAAATGTCAAGTGATGGGGTAGACTCTTTAATACTCCTTGAGAGACAAAGAATGTCCTATGAAATCAAAGGATTGGTAGTTACTCTGGTTGGCTGGTTACCAGAAGTAAGATGGGGAAATTGATATGAGAAATGAAGTAACTGGAGTAATGTTTTTAATTCTGAAGAGATTTAGTTTAACCCACTGATGACAAGAATAATCAATGTTTGAGATCATTCCTTATGATCTGAAGATCGCATTCGGCTGAGAACACTTGTAAAGGTGACTAGCAATAATAGTTGGAAGTGAAAATTCACTTTGACATGAGATACCAAGAAAATAATTGAAGGGTCTTACAGGGTTAATAGTCCAAATTGCTTTGTAAAGGTTATAATATAAGCAAGTAGCAAATTTTCAGTAGTGATATTGTAATTTGTCCCGAGAGCGGTTATTCCTTATTTTCCTACATATTGTTGGTTACCGTGACTGTCGATGGTCACTACAACACAGGCTTTAGCGTTGGACTTGTATGTATTGGGTAAATGAGGCGATAGAAATTAAGGATTTTTGCGTAATGCATTGTTTACTTAGTTGGTGGCCTTGTCTCTGGCTCTAAAGTGTTTGAATGTTAAAATTGCTCAAAAGGATTTCGTGATAGGGGTTGTGCTTCTGGCCCCTAGTTTTGCCAACCTCTTGGTAATACTTGAAACTTAGAATTGAGAGTAAATTGGGTTCGCTTTAGAACTGAGAGCGCCAGGACAAAAACCTTAAGAAAATGTCTTCCTTTTATCATGGCTACGACCCGCAAACTTCTGATAGCAAAGGTTAGTCACCTAATTCTGGCTTTACATCTGGTTTTTGTTTGTACACCGCAACGAAACTTCATTCTTCAATATTATTTCTATATATACAAAAAGAAAAGCCAGAAAATATAAAGCTTTTTCGTCGGTTTGTTTCAAAGATTTCCGTGGCCGAGTAATGAATAACTAATGCTGATAACTACTGCCGATTATATTAACCAACTAACTACTGAGTTATCCGCCAGCCGATTACAGAATTATCACCACGTGAAAACTCGTAAAATACTTTTTTCCTTACTGATTCGCCCAAATGATTGGTGCCAATTTGCATGATTTCGATGTTTTGTCGCCTAAACGATATAATGAATAGTCGCTCAAATGATATATTGACTAATGCCCAAATTCGCCCAAATGAATTGCGCCCGAAAAAGTCACGGTCATAATATCACAGGGATAGTCACAGAAAAGTCATAATTTTATGGCAAAAAAGTTGTGGTAAAAATCAGTAGAACAAACTACATTACCTAAATTTTTTTTTCTGAGTTTTTATTTTTTCTGTAAATGTTCTGTGTAAAACAAATTTAAATAATTTTAGTAAAATCATAGGATTAAATCTAGATTATATTCATGAAGCAAAAAAATATTTCAATTATGTACTTGATAATTATTGCAAATGAAAACTGATTCCTTGCGAGGCACCAAAACCAATAATAAAATAGGAAACATTTATTTTTGTGGATGGAACCTTTTTAAGTACGTGTGGAATAATGCCACAAGTACTGAAAGTATCAGTAAAGTATACTGTCATGTGAATGTCTTCATTTTCATTATTTCAGGGATATATGTATACAGCAAAAGTAACCTACAGTTACTTATTGTTCCTTACTTGACCTAGACAGCAGAGAGGATTAGCGTGTCCAAGTGGCCGAGTACGGACAGCAGTTATAGGTTTATAAGATCACCGCATTTTGTAAACAACGTATTTTATGTATTTAGGAGAATTTGCTCGTTGTAGATAAAACCCTTACTGCTGTCCGTTGCTGAATTTAAAAACTAAGTGACGACAGATAGATCCGCATAACCCTTTAGGCTGAATATAGAATCGTGTGTCCCTCCATGCATCTAGGAATTACACACCATTAGCTATGTATAAATGTCTTAGTCGACATTGTAAAAATAAAGATAGCTGTTTACACGAGAGGCAAAAAAATCAAGTATTTGTACTGGAAGAGGTTTAGCTTTGTACTGAGACATGATTATATGGGAGTCAGTTGTCAAGTGTTCGTCAGTGCCCAAGATATACTCTTTCCTTAGCGATGATGTTAATATTATTATTTTTATTATTATTATTATTTATTATTATTATTATTATTATTATTATTATTATTATTATTATTATTATTATTAAGAATGTTCCGAAGTTTTCCCCAACTTCCCCACTCGCTGGTGTGCAAGCAGTTAGCTCGCCCAGGTAATTCCTTGGGTGCAGTTGCTCTCAGGTTCCAACTTTTTAGACTTGTATGGCCTAGTGGGCAGCGCCCTTGCCTTTCAATTGAAAGACCTGGGATCGATCCTGATGTGAGTCAGAAATTTATTTCTTTTCCACACTATTTGTGTGTTGATTATTTCTATCTTATTCACTCAGAAGGGATAACTCGAATGAAATGCTGTCAATTGGGTCATCGCTGAGTCGGGAAGTTGGGGAAAACTCGCTGGTATGCAAGCAGTTAGCTTGCCCAGGTAATTCCTTGGGTGCAGCTGCTCTCAGGTTCTAACTTCTTTTAGACTTGTATGGCTTAGTGGGCAGCGCCCTTGCCTTTCAATTGAAAGACCTGGGTTCGATCCTGATGTGAGTCAGATATATATATATATATATATATATATATATATATATATATATATATATATATATATATATACACTTTGACAACTGACCATCTGGTATCTTCTTTTGTTTACTTTGTAACCTCCTTTATATGTGTCTCATTCGTGCCCCAATGATGAGTTAATAAACGTGAAAGCGCTTGGTACTGAACTTCTGCCTGTCATTTTCCTGTGGGAATCGCTTATACACTTGAAGTCACGTGCAAGTACTGTGATTTTTTAAGCACACACACACACATATATATATATATATATATATATATATATATATATATATATATATATATATATATATATATATTATATATATATATATATATATATATATATATATATTATATATATATATATATATATATATATATATATATTATATATATATATATATATATATATATATATATATATATATATATATATATATATATATATATATATATATATATATATATATATATACACATATTGGTCTAGAATAGCCGTATAACTAATGGAACTATGCGTTTTCAAAAATATCTGTTCATTATTTGGGGGTTTCTATAAACAAAAGTTTGGTTTTAGAATGGACAGCTCACTTAACTCGCTGGTAACAAATGTGCACGGAGTGTGAAATCGTAATAATTACCCTCATTTACCCTAAAAATTTGTTCTAGGTGAGAAATAAGATGATGTTTTCTCTATTTTAGAATCCGATCTAGAGAGATTTTCATATGCTCCCTAACAGCTTGAGTAACCTTGTTCTGGACATTGAATTTAAAGCAGAATAAAAAGAGAATAACAGGATTACTTTGCTGGACACCCCAAATAACTAAGGAACTACAGTTTCACAGTTTAAAGAAACCCCAGTTTATTGATATCTTACAATCATTTTTCTAGTTATCAGCAAATGTTTGAATAATAAGCAACGTATTTCTTACGAGCTTTGATAATTTGTTGACCTGAATGTAAGGATATGGAATTCAGAATAATTCGTGATCAACATTTTTCCTTCAAATACCCCGACTTCATCTCTGGAAAAGAGTTTTGTGTGAGGCAAATCACAATTCCTTTCGCCTCCTTACTGAAAGGCCACACCACAATAGAATAAAAACACCAATACCTAGATAACATCTAGGAGATAAGAGACATTTAGGGCATAGACTACCTTTCCGGTTTCAGCTGCCGAAGTACGGAAGGGTCTTCTCTTTTCGGATGTGTAAGGAATGTGAGAAGTCTACTTTACCATTTTAAAATATTAATCACAGCAAAAACTAGAATTAATTGAAAATTCTTTTTTTTTCTTAAGAGATACATATCGTTACGAAGATCCGAGGCTCGAAATAGCTTTAATTAAGCAGACAATCATGGTTTTGTCACAAGGGCCAGGGACACTGGATAAAAACGACCATATCATTTCAGATCGAATATTTAAGATGGTGACCACTCTCTGTTCTCTTGCCTTATCCGGAATCCTATTGCCTATTATATAGAACACTCCTTGCATGAATAGCTCTCCTGTGCACTATAAATATAGGAACAGGAACCCATGCAAGCATATGGCTGGCTTAATCATGAACAACAAACAAGTACTAAGAAAATCCTATTCTTATTTACATGGACATTTTCTTCTTCACTGTATGAGTTTACAGCTTCTCAACAAAGCTAATACACACACACACACTCATATATATATATATATATATATATATATATATATATATATATATATATATATATATATATATATATATATATATATATATATATATATATATATATTTAGAGTTTTACCTGGAGAAGAGTGTGGAACTTACTATGGGGGTTTCAGTT
>JANJGK010000023.1:357375-379875 GCA_039081455.1 Macrobrachium rosenbergii
AACATTCTCTCTCTCTCTCTCTCTCTCTCTCTCTCTCTCTCTCTCTCTCTCTCTCTCTCTCTCTCTCTCTCTTAAAAAGCCGAAATGAATTAGCTGAAGAGCCATAAGCCTTCCACCGCAGTAGGTGAAAGGAATCAATCATGTCTACTTGCGCTGTTTTAACTATCAGTTGATAAGATATTTTAGCTTTCTCCTCATCTATTTACTTCTCTATGGAACCAACTTCAGAATGGAAGAAATTGCGGAAGTTTCACCAAACATCTGTCGTTCTTAAGCTCTGATGAAAGATAGCGTGATATTCTTTTTCTGCACAGACAAAAAGCCTCGCTGTGAGACGAGCTTAAAACATTTCTAGATTCCTAGAAATGTATTTAATTCCAATCGTAAACATCCTACGAAAAGATTTACCAGTAACTTCAATGCCGGCGGATTTTTCTCCTCCAGTAATTTCTGGATTTCAATTCATGACGTCAGAGTTGTCCTGATACTTCACCTGATCTCGCTGTATCAGGTTCTCTCCCCTGCCGGATTTGGATATACAAGTTCACTGTCACGTTCACAATCAGAAGCCAAAGGAAAGAACTTGAAGCAAACAATTGCTGGTATGTCAAATAACTCAAAAATGAAAACATTTAGGAAAGCCTTCCCTCAAGGAAGGAGAAAGGATGGTAGCCTATTTTTCCCCCAATCTGTTGTTTGAGCAAGAGTCTCGTTTTCATAATTTATTAATTCCGTGAATTTGCCGAAAATATGAAACTGTAAGAAACTGTTTTGATGTTGCCCAAAGGCGTTTTGAGCTAAAATGTAAAAAAAAAATATATATATTTTTTTATTTTTGGGACTGTATCTAATGGCCTGTCCACACTAGCGGGCATGCCCGACGGGCACTTCCAGCTGTTTATATTTTCTCTCGCTTCTGAAGCAGTGGTACCAGACAATCGCATCGTTCTGGTTCCATACTCGGTCAGGCAGTATAGTGGAACGGTTATGGGAACAGTGTTTGCCCGTCGGGTAGTGCCCGTTAGTGTGAACAGGGCTTTAGACTATCACAATCATTTTAGCTTTTAGTTTTCTTGAAAAGAAAACTATTATGCCAGTTTTGTCTGTCCGTCCGGACTTTATTCTGCCCGCACTTTTTCTGTCCGCCCTCAGATCTTAAAAACTACTAAGGCTAGAGGGCTGTAAATTGGTATGTTGACCATCCACCCTCCAATCATCAAACATACCAAATTGCAGCCCTCTAGCCTCCTTAGTAGTTTTGTTTTTTATTTTATTTAAGGTTAAAGTTAGCATAATCGTGCTTTTGGCAATGATATAAAATAGGCCACTACAGGGTCGTGTTAAAGTTTCATGGGCCGCGGCTCGTACAGCATTATACCAAGACCACGGAAAGATAGATCTATTTCGGTGGCCTTGATTATACGCTGTACAGAAAACTCGATTGCGCCGAAGACCCTTCGGCGCGTTTTTTACTTGATTTCATCTGCTTTAGAATTTTCGAAACCATTTAGATAAGTAGTTGTTTATTAACACAATCACTGGATGATTCATCCATTATTGCCAGCAAGCTTCGATTTTACTTTTAAATATAAATACAAGGCAAAATCGATATATATATATATATATATATATATATATATATATATATATATATATATATATATATATAAATTAGTTTTTGGTTTAAATACATATAAGATACCTCATAATTTTGAACTGAAATGACATTATAGAGCAAATAACGACAATATCACTGGATTATAATGTAATCAACTCATTCATTCCGTCGAAAATCAGATTTCTGAATCCGCGCTTCCAAGAAAATTAATTTGAATATATCATTCAAGATTAATTGAAAAGGCTCATAAACAAACAGGATATTCTGTGGCTCTCGAAATCGCTCTATGGTGATGATTACTTTCTACTACCTTGGGCACCTAGGATTTCAATGATATGATTATGCGTATATATATATATATATATATATATATATATATATATATATATATATATATATATATATATATATATATATATATTTAAACAGAAATTATTAAGACTAACATCAACAAACTTATTTAAAGAGCCCTATACCTTAAATTTCCATAGTTTAACATAAAATTCATCTCTACCACTTGTGTTTCCAGGTAATTTTCTATAATCTTTTTTATATCATAAATAATGTGAAACCTTTTTGAATAAATAACTGCATGCTCCCTTTCGTTAATCGTACAGCATATAGTAAAATATAGCTACACATAGCTTCCTGTGGTGAGACTTCTCTGTAAATGTACATATGGAACAAAAAAGAAAAAATATTCATTTCCAGAGTTGATGGAAGTGGCAGATTAGATCTAGTGAGACGGCTCTACCGTTTGTGCTCACCAGTGTGTAATTCAAATGGTGTTTCATGACACAAAAGGCTGCATAAACAAAAATAAATCTGAATAAATCCCCCACAAACATGCCAAGTCTGGGACGGGTCGTGATATATATATGTATATATATATATATATATATATATATATATATATATATATATATATATATGTGTGTGTGTGTGTGTGTGTGTGTGTGTGTGTGTGTGTGTGCGTGTGTGTGTGTATAAATATATATATATATATATATATATATATATATATATATATATATATATATATATATATATATATATATATATATATATATATATTATATATGTGTGTGTGTGAGTGTGTGTGTGTGTGTGTGCATTTGTGTATGTATGTATGCAATAGTGTGTGTGTGTATGTGTACTGTATAAGCAGATAGGCATATTTAGATATTTTGTGTTCTAGTATATATATATATATATATATATATATATATATATATATATATATATATATATATATATATATATATATATATATATATATATATATATATACTTTAGTTGAAAGGTTGACCTAAATATCATGTAAGTATACCTTAGTTTAACCAGACCACTGAGCTGATTAACAGCTCTCCTAGGGCTGGCAATCAAAATAAATGTTTATTTTATCCTATGTGGAATTTGTTCGTTCAAATATATATACTTGAAACATATTGTTTTGCTCACCGTATTTGCACTAGATGTTCCTTGCAGTTCAGTGCATCCAACCACGAAGTGACAAATGTCAAAGACTTTTCTCCACCACACCATCAGTCATTCTGCCACTTTTCTTACTTCACTTAGCATTCGACAAGGTAGATTGTGCCGCTATGTTGTGCATGAATTCAAGAACTTTTGATAACTCTGCTCTTTCCTTTAGGCCTCGCTTGCTTTCTTTTGCTTATTATGGCCTTCATTCAATGACTCCTTCCACAGTTCAGCTAATCTTTCATATTGGTGTATTAACAGCATCGTTTCAACACTATCCTGCTTCTATTTTTTCATTGGGAGACAGATGTTTTCCAGTGAAAATCTATGTGAATGAACAAATCCACCTGCAGCATTCTCGAATTGAGCTCAGAACCATGTGTGCACTGAAATACTAAGTCACCCTGGATGCAAATTCCTGAGATGTATTCTAGTATTTCACATGCCCCCGCCCCCCTTTTTTTTGCCATGTCCCTAGGTTAGGTTAGGTTAGGGAGGTTAGGTTAGGTTAGGTTAGGTTAGGCTGGGTAGATTAAGTCAGTTGTTAGATCCTCATGGGGCTTTGAGTGTGGGAAATATAATGAGATTATTTTCAAGAAAATTCTGTGATTAGTTTTTAAGATATGGCATCCTGCTTTTTCCAGGGAAAGGCCCCAGTACTCGGTTACATCTCGGGAAAATGCACCCCGGAGAGAGGTGAGGGCGACAGCTCTCATTGTAGTTTATATCATGTAGAAAGCTCTACTTAGACTCTCATTGTAGTTTACACCATGTAGAAAGCTCTACTTAGACCATGCTAGCTGAAAAGTTCGCAGGATAATCTTCACAGCAGACGTGAGCCTCGACTTGCCTAAACTGATTTTAATTCTCCTTTTGAGTTGTGAAACTGAGCTCTTGTTTGCAAACAGACACGTTTTTCTGATGTGTTTCCAAGCCTAGACCTATCATTCTGGTGTTAAACAAAGGCACGTTTTGGGTCCTGTGTGAATTTTTAGGCTTACTGGTGATATCAATACTGGTCTACGAAAGTTAGATTGGAAAGACGAAGCTTCTTTTATTGCAATTTTTCTTTGTTCATGTGGAAAAAAAATTGTCACTGCTAGCCTTAAAAATGGTCTAAAATAGAAAGAAGGGCGAAACATTGTTATGATTAAACTTCACTGATGCAGCCATAATTTTTAACCACATAATAATAATAATAATAATAATAATAATAATAATAATAATAATAATAATAATAATAATAATAATAATAATAATAATAATAATAATTTCAAACTCAGTGTAAAGTTTTGATTAATTGCTAAGGCAAAGAATAACCCCACCGATATAATATGAAGCATAACACTGTAAATGTATAATATGTTGAATTATATGGACGCAAAAAGCCAGTACTTCGTGAAATAGATTTTTTATAAATGACACGGAATATTTTGCTTAATGACACTCCGGGGTAATTTATGGTAACAATTAAGCAGATTAAGCTTATTGCAATTATTCAGATTAAACTTATTGCATGCGTAATTTAAACTGATTGCACAATTTTCGTTGAAAGGAAGAATTACAATCGCTGTACAGATTTCCATTTTGAGTGATAGCTATTTTTGACAAAAATGGATTATTTGATGTTGGTTCTGATGAATGATTGCCAATTTGAGCCACAATGTTTCCATACACACATTTGCACATACTCTTCCTAAGCGTTTGTAAAATGTTTGTATGCAGCATTTGTAACTAATGTTTAAGTGAATGAAACTATTTTGTTTTTATTGCGAATATAAGCATATCTCCTAACTGGATACTCTACTAAGTTGTAACGATTTTCACAGCAGTTTTCATGAACTATTCATCAATCGAACAGTGGAAGAGTTCTATTTGTTCAAAGTTAAGTATACCTAAGTTTAACCAGACCACTGAGCTGGTTAACAGCTCTCCTAGTGAGGGCTGGCCCGAATGATTAGACTTATTTTACATGGCTAAGAACCAATTGGTTGCCTAGCAACGGGACCTACAGCTTATTGTGGAATCCGAGCCACATGATAGCGAGAATGGAATTTCTATCACCAGAAATAAATTCCTCTAATTCTTCATTGGCCGGCAGGAGATTCGAACCCGGACCCTGCAGTGTGCTAGCCGAGAACGGTACCGACCAGTCCAACGACGAACTATTCGATTTGTTCAATCCTTCCTCATGTTTGTTTTATAAGATTTCAGTAAGTCATCACTTCTATTTGTAGTTAAGTATACCTTAGTTTTACCAGACCACTGAGCTGATTAACAGCTCTCCTAGGGCTGGCCTGAAGGATTAGACTTATTTTACGTGGCTAAGAACCAATTGGTTACTTAGCAACGGGACCTACAGCTTATTGTGGAATCCGAACCACATTATGGCGAGAAATGAATTTCTATCACCAGAAATAAATTCCTCTAACTCTTCATCACCCAGCCGCGGGAATTGAAGTCCTGTCCATCGTGTGACAGTCTGAAGTTCAACCGACTCAGCCAACAAAGGGCTAAATTTGTAGTGGTATTCAACATTGGGAGAGGTAGGTTAACGAAGGATAAACGGGAATGATTAGGAAGTACGGATGATTTTCATATGAAGATCATTTTGTCAGGCTATTGCAAACTATCTTTCGAAGACAGACTCCTGATGTTTAATCTGTTCGTCAGAAAGAACGAGGTACTGCGGGCCTTTGAGTCTCGTAAATGAATGCAATGGAAAACTCAACCATTTATTAAACGTGAACCATTTGGCCAGCCCTAGGAGAGCTGTTAATCAGCTCAGTGGTCTGGTAAAACTAAGGTATACTTAACTTATTTGGTCAGAGAAAAAGCTTTCACTGACAAGGGATCACAACCACTGGGCTTTTGACAGACATGATTAGGGAAATTCTTAGGTTTAGAGTCACTTTTCCCCTTGTACCTACTGGAACATAATTCTTAAATGACAGTAAGTGAATAATAAAGGAAAACCTTAAGTAAATGGAATGCGCTTCGTGACATTCCTGGCTGAAAGAACTGTAGCAATCAGAACTGAATAAAGGAAGCGGAAAGTAAAAGTTGACGCAGTTAAGGGCCGAAGAGTTGCTGCGATCATCCTTTACTAATGCCTACAGTGCACCACGTGAGGTGCACTGACGGCACTGACTACCGACGGGGATCGCAGCGACTGGAAGCGTATTAAAGGAAATTAATCGACGAAAAACGGAAAAACGTACGTGCACCTGATCAAGGGTACTTAGGAGAGTTGCCAAAGTCCATTTTTGGAAGCTCTGCTCACTGTTTGGAGAAATAAACATCTTAAATACTGCTGGAAACATTTATACTGCCAGAGTTCTCCCACGGAAGTTTATAATCATGGTGATATGATAATATATAAGAAGCCCTCTTAGCAGGGGAACTGTTCTATTAATAATTTGATACAGCAAATAGGGAGGATTTTGGGTATCTTTCTTTAGCAGCTGTTCTAAGACTTTGCGACAGATCTTGATAACCAGAATGATAAAGCTTTTTTTTTTTATCCAAAGCTCTCAAATATTTCCTGTTAATCCTAAAAAAATGTGTGTGAATTATTTGAAGCGTGATTCACCAGGCAGTGGTGAAAGAAACAATATGGATATGAATTTAAAATAAAAAACGAAAAGAATTTTTGTATAGATTTTTCAAAAATGGATGGTAACAGTTTATTAAATGTAGCATCTACCATTCGTAAATAAGAACTAAAGAGTTACATAAACACTATTATCTACAGAAGAACTTTAATTGTAAGACAAGACCCCTGATGGCAAGCTTAGAACTTCTGCCATTTCCCTGAGACAACAATAGGTGCCATTTAACGAAATCTAATTCCTTTATAAAGTTTATAACATATGAAGTTTCATGGGGCCAAAGCAATATAACCCCGCTTAAAAATACATTGCAAATATGCTGACAGCATTGTTAAAAGGGTGTAGGTGTAAGGAAATGAACCATTAATTGCTATTAATATATGACTTGGGTCCAGTCAAGCATATTAGTGCAGCAGGTTGCTGTAAAAATCGTTCAGATAGTGAAACAAGCATGAAATTTGGCACAAACATTCCTAAGACTACGCTCTCTTAGAAAAGGGCGCTGGCCACCTGAAAATCCAAGATGGCGGCTATTTTTCAAAATGGCCGCCATCTATGTTGAGATTCACTGGTTTGGGAGCATCTATTGGATGGAATATGCCAGTTTTTTTTTTTTTAAACCTCGACTTTTAGGTTATAAAAATGTTCCATACCACACATTTTATTGAAAACCCTTACTAAATGAATTGTAACCAAGATGGCGTACAAAATGGTTGCCATAAAAGTTTTTTTTTCTATCCACAGCGCTAGCAGACATAGAGACCAACTGTTTTTATTTAATGGTATATTCATGTGATCAGACAGTTTAACTAATATGCTATTTTCAACTGAAATAGTAATGGTATGGTCACATACAACATTGTGTCTAAGACTGTAACCATAAAAAGAAAAGAAGAGAAATACGGACTAAACGCAACCAATCTATGTATAGGTCTCTCAACCTACACCTTTGAAAAATTCGAGGATAAGAAGGTAGGCATAGCATGACATGTTGGATGCTCAAGCTAGATTATCTACTGAAGAGAGGGCAATATTTATCTAGACTTCACATTTGCAAGTGCACAGAGCTGTGCAGGGAAGACCCAGCTTGTAGCACTTGCACCTTTCCCGACAGCCTGCTTTGCATCCACATTTGGAAAGCTGTTGGCAACTCTTGGCTAAGGGCGAGTTGGTTGTCCAGAGGACTTGCCATGCTTCACCAGACTTTGGGTGGCTTTGGTATTGCAGTGTTTGGTGGCACAGGGTTCTTTGTTTGAAAGGAAGCTGGTGAGATGTTTGTGAATGTGTCCGGCAATTCAGGCACCGACCTCACTTTCTCAGGTGCAAACTTTTTTTAGTTGCTGTCTTTCCTGTCCAGTGTTCTCCTTGGTGGGGTGCTGAAATATGGAGATGCCTGTTCCATGGAAGGAGGTAGTGGCAGTAGTTGCAGATGGGTTGTGGTCGATGTTGTCCATCACTGCAGTGGTGAACAACCCTTTTCGCAGTACTGGGGGACAGACCACACCCTCCTCCACATATTTGCTAACTGTGGCATCTCCTAACTGTGCAGAGACCTCCAGTACTCTGTCATAAGAGATACTGAGGCCATACTGATGTAGCATTTCAACCAGGTTTCTCTTCCTGGTTTTGGCATAGACTGAGAGTCCCATGTAGACTGGGAATGGTGTTTCTCTGTCTTTGGAGTGTCTATGAGTTGTTGCTCCCTCTTTGTATCGGGAGTAGCAGTTGAACTGCATGAGCTGTGCAATGGCCTGGTCTGACTTTGATGCTCCAAATCGTAACTGTGATTTTATGTCAGCCCCATGCTCAACCATCCCTACAAACTGGAGCAGGAGAGGAGGCACAGAATTTCGTACACAAGCCTCAGAAAATGTGCCATCAAACCGTGACTGATGATCAAGTATAGACTTTCTGAGAATATTTGCTGCTTTAGCAATGATAACTGTCTCTGAAAGATCAGATGATTGAGCAAGTGCTTTTCCCACATCCTTTTGAAATGCAAGTAATACATCTCTGCCAGATTTATGAGCCTCAAGTTCTGGAATTTCTGCCAGAAGTTTGTCTTTGAGTCTCGTGGAATTTACACTTGGTGACTCTACACCTAATTGTTCCAGACGTTGTTGGTAGAGGTGGCAAATATCTGCCAGCCGAAATGTGACTGGATCATCTGAACAAAGGTTGTTTTCAACAATGTATGTCATCAGTTCTGACAGAACTAGTGGATACACATCTGATTCTGACTCAGTGCTACCTTGGTCTTTCTCAAGGCTCCTCAGGTAGGACCTTTTTCTGTTGTAGAGGGCACAAAGACAGGCATGGTGATACTTAAACTCCTGTGCAATGACATCCCCACCAGTCAACTTAGCAAGGAGCTTGCCATCACTAAGTATCTCTGCACATTCACGCAATTTCAAGTCAAGGCCCTTAGTACTAGCCTGTCTGAGATCAGATGCAGGTGCCACTTTCTCACAGAAAATGCAAACTTCATTGTCATGACTGGTTCGGCGCAGTTTTGCACGACTAGTCTCAGTGTTGCTGGTCTGGTCATTGGATTGTCGCTTTCTTGCACGGTCCAGTTTAGTGTTGTTAAACAACAAGCGACAGTTCACATGGTATTTTGCTGCATTTTTCCTGAGAGTGGCCTCTATGCCATCACCTTCATCCAGCCTTGCTGGATCCATTATCAGTGGCATTTCATTAATTTCACTGAACATGGGAATGTTCCTTGCCAGCATTGTGTACCCATCATGGTCTAGGACATGATGACTTGGAGGTGATGTCAAGTGCTCACCTCTTTTGTCCTTCTGACAAAGACAACACAAACTCCAGTTTGTTTTTCTACTGCTCAATATTGGATTGGCATCACATTCTGCCATGATTTCACTTTTGATTAAGGCCGAGGGGTTATCCTTTTACCACCTTAAACAAAGCACACATTCCTGTATGGGATTCAACTAGGTTCGGTCTCCCTACACCTAGCCCGATCATTCATCCAGTGCCATTTAAGTCCCGTGTGATCTGTACACCATCCGGGTAAGTACATGAGCCATCATGTACAGCCCCCATACCCTTGGCTCGGCTCTCCCGCGCTGGCACATCCTGTCTATTCAGGTGCGGCTATCTAACTATAGCTGGTCTGGGGCTGTTAGAAAGCATTTGGGACACTAAACTAAACTATACTACAACTACTAGTCTAAGACTACAGGATTAGTAAAGCTGGATTAGCTGGCACTGAACCCCATGCTGAGTTACACAGCAGTGATGTCACCAGTGTGCCCTGGTTGTGTGCAGACATACACTCTTTTACATTTATTAATTTTCCTTCAAAATTGATGAGTTATTCGAAAGAGATGGCCTCATTAGGATCTAAAACCACAGAAACCAAGATCCATGCTTAAAACGATAATTGTTGAACGGGCATTATTTCTCATTATAATTATTGTTTCTACCTTTTCTTGGCAGCCATATAGCCCCCATATTTAAAGGTAAACTGTACTGGGAAGCTACAGAAACATAATATTCACAAGAAATAGTATGGAAGAGCTTTACCATATTGCTAGAAGCAAATACATGCCATTCTAGTGAAAAATTAGCCAAAATCTGTCGATACTGGCCGCCATCTTGGAATTTGGCCGCCATATTAAATTTTTTGCGTGGCCAGCGCACTTTTCTGATAGAGGGAACTTTAAAGAGCACTTGTGCAAAATTTCATGCTTGTTTCACTATCTGAACGATTCTTATGAAATATGCAATTATCTGCTGCACTATATGTGGCAGTAAAATCTTTCACAGTGGAGTGTGGGAAAAAAAATTATATTTTCCTAAAAGAAGACCCATTGAATGCAGTGTATATATATATATATATATATATATATATATATATATATATATATATATATATATATGTATGTATATATATATATATATATATATATATATATATATATATATATATATATATATATATGTGTATATATATATATATATATATATATATATATATATATATATATATATATATATATATATATATATATATATATATATATATATATATATATATATATATATATATATATATATATATATATATATATATATATATATATATATATAAGGGCCACAAGTGCTAGGGGGAGCTTGTGGCTCTTGCAATTATTTGGCTTTCTTCCGCCACTTCATCTTCTTTGGGTTCCTCCAAGGCCTATCTATGATAGTCCTGGGAGGTGATGAGGGCACCAACTCTAGGGGAAGGCCAGAAGGACTATCAGGCGTGAAGTCAGGGGTAACCTCAGAGGCTACTGGAGGGCTCCCTACTATGGCTGCTGCGACACCTGGAGCAAGAGCGGTTTTAACCTCTGAATCCGGGGAGGTCAGTTCCGGGTCTCCCAGAGAAGGTCTAGCAGTTCAATCCACCAGAGGTTCATCTTCTTGGGACAGATGTGTTGCTAAGATCAATGCTGTGAAGGTTCCTGAATCTCCTGTAGGAGGATCCATCTCATGATCTGGATCCGTCACCATGGTAGGGCCAGGCACAGGGTTCAATTCTGGTGGTGGCTCAACGTCCAAGATGGACGCATCGTGGCACTGCTTAGAGCTCGCAAGTGGCACTGGGAGAGAGTGATGGTCAGGGATGCCTGACAAGGGGTCCAGAGGTGCAATACCTCACGGATGGCATGAGTTGGGTTGGGACAGAGATTCCTGTCCCAGCTGGAGGTCAGAGCCTCTTGGAGATGCTTGATTTGGGGCATCCACTGGGCATTGCTTATTTGGGCAGCCCTCCTAATTAGTGGAGTGGCCTGTCACCTTGCATGCCTGACAGTGGTACTGCTTCCCTTTAGTGTCCTTACTGGCAGTGGGAGGACTTCGTTGGTAGCCGTCCTTTCGTGGAGAGGGAGGACTAGGCCTGGAATTGCGCTGCTTGTGCTCCTTCCGCTGACCACTTTGGCAAGTGGAAGTTATTTCTTCTTGGTTTGGTGGCTGTCACATTGCAAGAATCGTTCCACGTTCTTTCAGACTCTAAACAACAATGATTCATCACCAGCAATTGAAATATGGGAAATGAATATAAAAAGAAACTCCCACAACACTACAACACATTTATTCACAACCTTATTTACAAAGAATATTAAATGTTGTTTCCCCTTTACTCTCAATCAACGTAACACTAAACAAAATACGCCTAAGCAGTTATAGATAGGGGAAACAGGTTGCAAGGTAGAGCAGTTTTAATACCTATACGGTGAGTTGGTGAGTTATCCTTTCGTGGCTGGGGTTTCAGCTGACGAGATGATGCTGGCAAGATGACTTCGGGCTTGAAGATGTCTCAGCAGGGCAGCTGGGAACTCAGCAGAGATGTTGCTGGTACGAAGACCATGGGCTTGAAGACGTCACAAAAAGGATGTCTAAGATGAGACAGCAAATGCTGTTTTCTTCAAGAATACAGAGATTGTGCAAAAGGAGGGCAGGAAGGACTGAAGGCTAGCCCTTGCTACAGGCAGGAAGGGCTGACTACTTCATGTTGTCACAGGCAGGAGGGGCTGGCTACTTCACGTTGTCACAGGCAGGAAGGGCTGACTTCTTTTCTTCATCACTGGAACGTAGGCTCGCTGCTCCACCTCGTCTCAAACATGGAGGGCTTAGGGACTTCTCATCACAAGCAGGAAGGGCTGGCTGCTTCTCTTCATTTTGGACAGGACAAGATTTTATGAAGAAGATTAAGTGGCATCTGAAAGGGTTACTCCCATTGGAACCTTGCTTTGTCCGACCTCTGAGTACCATCTCTGTCTCTGTCTGTCTATATTTCTGTCTTGGGAAGTCTCTTCTGGAAGCTTATATACCCTTGTATAGGTGGAGCTAATGACGACAATAGTTACTCCCATATAAGGAGTTTTTTGATTTTCTGCACAATGATTGGTTCCTAATAACCGCCCACTTCCGGTCATGCCATAGACGAGTCCAGGTCAAATTTTCTGATGCAATGTGGACTGAATATGCGCCATGTTACAAAGGCATGGCATGAAGTATCATGTGGTGTCATTTCCACAAGAAAGGGTTTTCATCAACTTGCTAATTGTCCAGGACACGTTGACAACAGGAACTGACTGGTGAGCAAACACAGGAAGCAGTCACGAAGCAGTCATGTCTTGGAAAAGAGATAAATTTCAATATATTTCACCATTATTGCATCTACCCATGACACACTCCCCCAAAAGAAAAAAATATATACTTATTTTATTTTCTTTAAACTCGCCATCTGAACTGAGGAACAACTCTGCATTTTGCTACGACTTCAGCAAAACACGCTCACTGAACACTTTAGTCACACACCACACTCTTGCTACAGGCCCCTCAACAAAACAACGGCTCTTGCTCAACTTGCTCAGGGCAAAAGAAAAGACAAACTACTCTCTCATTCTGGAAAATCTCTAGAGGGGCTATCAGCTATCACATTATTCTTTTTCCTAAACTTGTAATTCTTCAGCACATTGGAGTTTTTCTCGAAACTAATTTCTCTCTGTGACACAGTTACTACAGGCACTGGGCATTTGTTATATTTCTTCAACAAGTTTACAAGCAACCACTTAGCTCTATGCCTACCCATATCAATTAAGTAATTTAAATTTCCCCTTTTTTCTAAGACAGAAAAAGGACCTTCGAACTTATAAGATAATGGGGGATCTTCTCTCTGAATTAATGCCAAAATTTTATCTCCCACACGAAAATTTCTCTCTTTTGCCTTGAGATCATACTTCCTTTTAGCTTCCCCTTGACTGTTGCTCTCGTTTTCTACTGCCATTTGCCAAGCTTCCCTTAGGTTCTCCTTGTAATTCTCTAGATTTTGTATGTAGTCTTCTTTACCTCCTTCAAGCATTAATTTACACTTTAAAATTTCTAAGGGCCCTTTAGCGTTGTGACCAAACACTAACTCGAAAGGACTAAATCCGTTTGTCATTCGGCACCAACCATAAGGCTAACAAGAAAAATGGTAATTTTTCTTCCCAGTCATGTTCAAAATTGCTACACAGTTTTCGTAAGCAACTCTTTAACGTTTCGTGGAAACGTTCAATGATACCCTGTGACTCGGGGTGATAAGGTGTGAAAGTTACAAGTTCGATACCTAATTCTTTCATTTTGTCCCTGAAATATTTAGACACAAAGTTACTGCCATTATCACTGCATAACACGAGGCAGACCAAACTTGGAAAAATAGCTCAACAAGTATTTAACTACGGTTTTTGTATTACCGTTTCTTACGGGGATTGCCTCTGGATAACGAGTTAGTCTATCAATGACTGTTAACAGATAGATATTCCCTCCCTTACTTCTAGGCAATGGTCCGATCATATCATTAGCAACATTCTCAAAGGGTTCACCTACCGATGGAATATTACATAAAGGAGCCATGGGGATTACCTGGTTAGGTTTACCGGCCATTTTACATTCATGACAACTTAGAACAAATCTTTTCATGTCACGTCTCATCTTAGGCCAAAAGTACGTCCTACTTATATACTTAAACGTTTTATTTATCCCAAATGTCCTTGATCATGTGCTAATTTCAAAATTAATTTGCGAAGCTTCCTAGGGATTACAAACTGTTCGACAATCTCCTCTTTACTAACTGACTTAGGACGAACATAACGACACAAAACTTCGTCTTTTAGACAAAAAGTTTCCCTATCGAGCTCATCATCCAGCTCACATTCAAAGATTTGGGTTAGTGTCTCATCCTCTCTCTGCAACTTGATTAGCTCATCCTTATTCAAAATGTTAGTGCCAAACCCATCGCAGCAACTACCACTTGAAACTACATCTAAATCATTACTTTTGACAGTTACATCTTCAGCTTGGCGTTAGTGTCTCATCCTCTCTCTGCAACTTGATTAGCTCATCCTTATTCAAAATGTTAGTGCCAAACCCATCGCAGCAACTACCACTTGAAACTGCTACATCGACTACATCTATGTCATTACTTTTGACAGCTACATCTTCATCTTGGCTAACACTACCAACACCGATAGAGTCGGTCTTCCCAGCCACACTTAAGCTAACATCAGTTATACCACAATAGTCTTGCCAGTACACAGAATAGAAGAAATTGGGTTTTAAGAACAGTGTAACTAAGGTCTAGCCTAGCAAAAGTATATCCCTCTATTACCATTTAAGCTAAAAGTCTCGCGTGTTGGCGAATTTAATTTGAAAACACTGCATCCCACCCACCTATTCTCACATGAGATATCTATATTCTTCCTAGCTTTAATTAGAGCATTAATTTTATTCCGCTAAGAGACAAGAGAGAGAGGTCGAACACCAAATATTTATAACAATATATATATATATATATATATATATATATATATATATATATATATATATATATATATATATATATATATATATATATATATATATATATATATCACCATAAATAATGATAAATCACATACCATAAAGAGTTACACCCAGGGAGTTTCATGTTTCGAAGGATCTCTCTCTCTCTCTCTCTCTCTCTCTCTCTCTCTCTCTCTCTCTCTCTCTCTCTCTCTCTCTCTCTCTCTCTCAGCGATACCTTTGTATCTCCACTGGTGGGCACTTGCTGTAATTCTCGTCATTCGAACAATTTCTAAGGACCTTCGCTCGTTGCCGAAACAGACGTACTGTGTCAATTAAGCTGCAGCTCTGTTGGCAGAATGAGCGAGAGTGGAAGCGGATAGAATACCTTCTGGTGTCGGATTGTGAGTTGTAAGAACCCGTTGTAACAGCGTTTCTAATGTTATAAAAGACGAACGTCTCTGTTATGAAACGCTCATTCTATTTGGCTATTCACTATATAAATTAATTGCCGATTTATTTCTAAATGGATTTCACCAAAGAGTAAGTCAAAATACATTGGTGAGTTACTTCCATAAGCAGCTGGTGTTTGGTTATCCTCTCTGTTGGGCTTCGAAAACCTTGAGCTATTGTCCACTATATCCCTGAGACCTTTCGTAATCTTACATGAGGATCTGTAACCAAAACAACCTGCATTTAAACTTTCCCATCTTCTCGTGAAAGTAGTATCGGCTGTTTTGTGAATGAATGACATATTTTCTTATTTTTATCAAGCTATTCCTCAGGTATAGTGAATTCGTTATTAAGTGAAATTTGAAGCTTGATAGCTATATAGTTAAATATAAAATATAGTTAAACCCAAAATACAGTTAACCAATAAAACAAGACAACAATAAAATAAATACCAGTAAAGTTCTCAGAACCTAGTTATGCAACAAAAATATCAATGTAAAAATAAATAAACATGATATCGAAAATGTGTTTCAGAATATATTCCTGATATTCTGTTCATTTGTAACACCATACTATGCAAGGCACAAAGAACATATTCTTTGTATTCAGTTCCAGTAGGAAGAACAATAAGAATATTTTGGGGAGAGACTCACCAGATATCAAAACAAGAAACACTGGATAGAGGGGCTAATTACAGCGGATTAAGAACAAAGAAGAGTAAAACAAAGCGTGAGAGATGGACGATAAAGTGGAAGAAAAAGAACGAAACGAGAAGCAAATGCTTGTAAATGAGAGAGAGAGAGAGAGAGAGAGAGAGAGAGAGAGAGAGAGAGAGTCATTTATAATTGTCTAATAAAACATCTACCAAAAGGAATAATGCATATTGTGATTTATTAGGACACAAAACTACTTATCGACATTTTTCTTCATTCCATCAGAGTTAAGCCAGAAAAATCGAAAAAGAGTCAGAAATAGTATTTTTATCTTATAATCTGATTCACATTTTCTTGTATAAAACTTTGTCTACGGCTCAAAAAGGCCTCCTTTCAAAAATACGTGCTTTTAAAATTTATAGAGATCCTAAATGAATGGTTTGAATAAACAGTGAAGACTTGCTCAGTGACAGAGCGTTTTCGAGCAGGTAGGAAGCATTTTATGTGTGAAAATATCACAAGGTTTCACAACGAATCCAGATAAAACAAAAAAGTCACAGAAAAAAGTCACGGGGAAAAAAAGTCGCAGGAAAAATTCATAATAATTTATGGTAGCGGGTAATCAAGTCACAAGAAAAAAGTAACCTAACCTAACCTAACCCAACTTAACCAAACTATAACCTAACCTAACCTAAGCTATAACTTAACCTAACCTAACCTAACCTAACCTAAGTTATAACTAACCTAACCTAACCTACCCCCAACCTAACCTAACCTAACCTAAGCTATAACCTAATCTAACCTAACCTACCCTAACTTAATGATTACTGGCCACCTTTAATTAATGTGACTTTTTTTCCTGTGATTTTTTTTCTTAGCCAAAATTTCTGTGACTTTTTTTCCCCTGTGACTTCACAACATTCACATTCACATTCACATTCACAACAGATCTAATGGCCAAAACCGGTTTGCCATCTGCACAAGAACGTCTGGTACGAGGTAATACCAAAAGTATTTTGTCAGGTGGAATAATGCCGACCTCTCCCTACTGAAATAACCGATAATTTTCAAGCTTGTGACTGCATATTCATGACTTCGTCTTTTGAAAGCTCTTGAGCATGAAAACAAGGTACGAAATATATCAGGGTTTCTTATAAACGACAATTCTGATTTTTTTTAAGGATAAGTTAAGACTCATAACCACTTTATAGCAATCTTTTCTTGAAGGTTTTGTAATGTTCAGACAAGAGAGATGCTCTGTTTGCATTCCACCTCACGAACTTTAAAACGAAAATGGAAAGAAAAGCAATTTCGAGGAGGCTTTGATGACGGAGCCCTCCAGGAGTTTGAAGTCATTATGTTGAGGAAAAAAGAAATATGTCTTTAAGGCCTTTTACAACCTATTTCTACAAAGTTCTTTACTAGGCCTTGTTGGGAATTAATCAGAATTCCCTTCATCTCTCTCTCTCTCTCTTTCTGTCTCTCCATAATTATTTTACCTGACCTCGGGGTCAGTGGAAAACTCTGCCATCATCATCATCTCCACCAGCTGACTACTTGTACCCAAGAGATGCATAGATTCTGTGAGAGCTCACTCTGTTACTACGAGTATTTCACTGGACGTTTCTTGAAATGGCTGGTGCATTTTAGCTTTCGAAGTACTTAAAGCAACCGTTGTATAGCGTGGTACCAGGTACCTCCTTCATAGTTTGTTTTTAAAGGTCAACAGAGTTATAGTACCAAGACTCGTCTCATTAAATTTTTTGAGATATATGCAATAAGAACAGTTAAAATATGATTTACAGACCGTTCAACTTTCTTAATTAGTAATGAATCTCAAAACAGCTGATATAACAAGTATTACGAATGCCTTTAGCATCTCTATACTATTCAGCTGCTGGCATCAGCTTAGCATTAACATAAATCCTTGGAATTATTACCTTAAAAATTTCAACGGATTGTTTTCTCCTGTGATTGAATGCAGTCTCCATTACCGTCCTCCAGCCTATACCAGCGAGACAATCAAGTCTTACTTCTTACGTACAGTTGGCCGGTCAATAGTGAGCCGAATGGTCAAAGTAGACTTTTTGTCATTATAAGTTTACCAAATATCCAGTTTCGAATCTTGGCCGGAGAGGAAGCAATGTGGTTGTAAGATATTCCGATTGTATAGTAAATTCGTGATTAAATAGCACATATGTATATATATATATATATATATATATATATATATATATATATATATATATATATATATATATATATATATATATAATTTTTCACAAACTCCATAACATTTTTTTTTACAATCAAACATTCATAATGTCGTTTAATATCCAATCCACTATACCTCGGGGATAACTTACAAGCAAGGGGAATTAAAACTGATAAGTCCTCTGCCACTAGCGGTACTGGAACTGTCGCCTAGTTGGAAAACAGCGAAGTACAGTGACTTTGACCAGCGAGCCATCACGAGAGGTATACGCTTGCTGAATTTAGGTTTTTGCACTTAGAATCGCTACCAACCCACAACCACCATGATAGCTGACCGGGAGGTTTGTAGCATGTGTCTAATAATGAATTTTGTCACATAATTATAATTCCACTTTGGGTGCAAGTTATTCGTGAGGAATGTTCAAGGACATTTGTGCTGCAATAATATACAGATGTAGTTTAAGTATACCTTAGTTTTACCAGACCACTGAGCTGATTAACAGCTCTCCTAGAGAGGGCTGGCCCGAAGGATTAGACTTATTTTACGTGGCTAAGAACCAATTGGTTACTTAGCAACGGGACCTACAGCTTATTGTGGATCCAAACCACATTATAGCGGAAATGAATTTTTATCACCAGAAATAAATTCCTCTAACTCTTCATTAGCCGGCCGGGGGAATTGAACTCCGGCCCATCGAGCGACAGTCCGAAGCTCAACCGACTCAGCCAACGAAGGGCTGTATACAGATGTAATGAAGGGACGCTAGAACATTCGTCTTTCAGATGATTTGTTGATAGGTTCTCCTCTTTCAAGCAGGGGGATTCAAGCACGAAAAGGCTTCCGGCCTCAGTTTCGTCCCCAATGACGAAAAGACCTGGGTTGGCGTCGCCAATAAGGGTCGCGATCGCTCTTTTGATGGCACCATCCTATGGGTTGCAGGTGACGCTCTCGGCGGGCTGACAGTCCTCGTCAAGACGATTTAGGCGGTCCTATGCTGCCCAAAGTCTTCTTCACTCTGGTTGACCCTTTGGAGTTGAACCGTCAAGGAGCCCTTGTTATTTCTAAGTGTGACATATCTTCTTTTGTCATAGATGGAATACAAAACAATTATAAATGTTTCCCCTATCTTTCAAAGGATATTATTGACCTCGTTATTATTCCTGGCATATATCTTTATAGGAATATCTAGTCCATTAAGAAATTGCTCCTGAAACGAATGATCATGTACTTATTTGAGTCCCCTTCCATTTGCGTAAATAGCTACAAATATTTCTGGAAGCTCCTGCAACCAGATCCCGGAGACTTCCTTATCATTTTACGAAGTTTTGGCTGTTTAGCCAAGCACCGCGCCACTTTCGTCCACTCGGTGCTTAAGACAGTTAAAAGAGGCAGTTGGAGCGGTTGGACAGCAAGGCACAGCGATTCAGAAAATAAAGCTGAAACTCAATGATCTAAAGGTGGAACTTGGAAAAACCCCACAGTCGCACTGTGAAGTAATAGTTAGAGAGGTTGGACAGGAAGACTGAAGCAGGGAAGTGGGAATGGAGGTGAAGTGAAATACTAGAGGGCGAAGGGATGCTGCAACACTCTTTGGTAATGCGGACAGTGCACCACGTGAGGTGCACTGGCGGCACTAACCCTTCCGGGGCCTAATTCCTTCTTATTGCTGCATGAGCTCCGATCACTTCTGTTCGTTTGAAACCAATAGTTCTTCATTTCTTTTCCTCTGCATAATTCCCTCTTGCTTCTCTTTATGGAAAACATTTAAAACAATTGGCAGAAAATCGAAAATAATAAGCAGGCAACTCTCCGGAAGAAGAGATATGACCTCTCGATATTATTTTCATTATTATTTTTACTCCTCACATAATTCTTAATTAACTTCTTAGTGACGTTGTGGGTCAGCGTACGTGTGTGTAAAACATGGAGAAAATATAAGTTCGTTTGGTAACTGATTTCTATTCATATCATTTATTTTTTGTAATTGCGTATTGTACAAATAACTTCTGTTCATTCATACAATTTTGCCTATGGCATTAACAGTTCCTTTAAAGATTCATGTTAATCTTCCTAATCGTTCTCAGTTTCACCACAGAAAACAAACTAAGTCAGCATATAATAGACAAAGATTTTTTTTTTTGCCACCAAAGCTAATATGGAGTAATAAATTTAAATTATGTACAGTAGAAATTTTACGATTAGAAAGTATTACGTCTCAAGAAGATTGCAAAAGTGAAATAACATTTTGCAAGTGTATCTTGTATCCAAGTTTAACAAGCAGCGTTGAATAAATAACAAAAGCATTCGGACAAATTTGGAGAAAGGGGCGACAGGTGGCAACCGTGACAGTGTCCCTTTAGCCTGCACCAAAGTTATTTCTTAAATTTCTTTCCATACAGAAGAGGACTCACTGATGGCAAAGTTCGCTCGGAGCGCCACGGTTAATAAGGCACCTAGGATTATAAAGTTTCCGGCTCGGCTTTCCTAAACCATTTTCCTTTTAGGTCCAAAAGGAAAATATACAGATGTGGTCATTGCTGTTTAACTATTAAGTGGAGGGTTTTTGTGGTTAGTCTTTGGAAAGCCCAAAGAACTCATCAAGACTCATAGAAGTACTTCGTTTCCAGCTTACACTCTGAATATTTTATTTGAGAACACAATGCAAAATTAAATTGAATGCTTTCATATTTTCAAAAGAACTTAAACGTTTTTTTTTTTTCTTTGTTAATTCCATTTCAACAAGTAACAAATGAGTCACCGAGTTCTACGTATCAAAGTAAGAAAAATGATCAACTCTCTCTCTCTCTCTCTCTCTCTCTCTCTCTCTCTCTCTCTCTCTCTCTCTCTCTCTCTCTCTCTCTCTCTATTGTATCTTAGAAAACTATATGAAGGTATTTTTGCTTATCGAGGGTGCAATATATTTTAACTTTAGATTATAGGCTAAGCTCGAAGGAAACTGCTAAGAAATTAGTCATGACTTCAGGAATGGGAAATGATTAATATTGGTGTCTGGATAAAGTAATCTCAGAATGGTGAACTATATTCGATATACTCTATAGTTTATATAACTATACAACAAGAAAAATGATCAAAAACCCATTTCCACACCCGAAATCTTCCAGAGATTTATGTGCTGAATACGAAAAAATGATGGCATAGGGAGGTTTATAAATAGATTGAAGAGTAACTTATCATTCGACATGAAGAATGCAACTACACTTCTTGTGATGCCTACTGCTTTTTTCAGAGTATCAGATTCGTACATGGGGAATCCATCTTTCATTGTATTCTCTGGGAAACGAAATCTACTCTTTTGTTTATAGACGGGAAGAGTTTCAGGAAGTTTGCATGTAAAGGCTTTCAGCAACTATTAGACGAGTTTGACGAACCTTCACTGGTATTCTAAAGCACCTTCAGCTTCATATTTGTGGCGAATATTCTTTCCGACAAAGACGTTCATACTTGCAAAGGTATTGAAGTCTTCCTTACTTTTACATTATCAGCGCAACTTAGTTTGCAAACATATAGAGCCTGGAATCTGTAGTTTCTTCTTTAAGATATAAATGACAAAGTCATCAATTATTAGGTGGGTTTATAGTCGATGCTTTCAGAAACATTCTCAACAAAGATTAGAAGCATAATTTTCCATTTCCTAAATAAAGTTACGTAAACTTACTTAGCAGTCACTAATTATAGAAATATATAATTTCTGTAAACACTGTTTAGTAGTAAGCATCTACCAAGAGATTCAATAAAACTAACAGCATAATTCTTTATGTCTCATACAAAATAATATCCATTTGCTTAGCAATCACTTATGATAGAAACATTATAATCTTTGTAGACCCTGTATAGCAAAAAGCATCCGCTGATACGTTTAGAAATCATCTTTGACAAGAGACTTTTATCGTCTGTATAAAACATACTTTTGATAAGGGTGTAAAAACGTGCGTAGATATGATAAAGGAACCTCCAGGAGTTTGCGAGTTTGTTTAATAGAAGCAGCAGTGTCAAAATATTTTCAAGCGCCCCAATTAATTGACGGAGTAAAATGCGTTTTGTGAATAGTGCCACTGGCATTCGCTAATAATTTGTAAGTTGACGGATTTATGACGGACAGTCATGCAAGGAAGG
>JANJGK010000023.1:382375-387375 GCA_039081455.1 Macrobrachium rosenbergii
GAGCGTCTCGCTCTCCTTAACGGCAAACTAAAACAAAAGCATATGTATAAAACATAACAGAATAGAGCTATGCTCAATTAGCAATGTCTACTGCACTGCAGCTTTAAGGACTGCTCTCATGACGCACTTCCAAAGTCACTGGGGTTGAGTTCTTAGAGCCTTTACATGTAATCCTACAAACACGAATAAGCTTTACTACCCCCACAACAAGAATTATCAGTAAAATAGCTATTAAGACAATTAAAATTGTCGGCATAATATATTCCTGATACTGGAACATCACGGAATCGTCAATGTCTTCCAACGGTGGAACCGTCATTGGCACCTTGGTTGTAGGTACCTCCACTACCAAATGCTCGTTATGCGTATGACGCATAATTATCTTCTCGGAACTGTTGAATACAGCACGGCTAAGTACGAGAAATTCCGTAGACAGGATTCTGCAGGATGAATCGAACTGCTCGGACCCTCGATGAACGAATGTCGTCGACTTGTTGCTCTGGCACATCATTGTAACTGCATACTCCTTGTAAAAACACAGCAGGAAGAGTACTGGTGGACTCAATGTGGTAATCTCGCAGGAACTGTCTAAAGTCACATTCTGTCGGAGTCTGTCTATGAACTAATGATAATTCACAATCACCCACAGACACAACTCGCAACTGGAAAATACTACTGTCACACACACACCTCTCTCTAACTAAAGTACAACCTGTCTTATAATCAACTCCCGAACCTTGATATTGATCTCCCAAAATGAACATGGTTTCTAATCTATCCCATGTCACTACTGAGTCTCCCAAAAACACTCGAAAAAGGTCTAATAACAAAAAGGTTTCATGTTACTGAACCAAACAAAACCACTAATGCAAAAGTCAAACACTCACAATGTGAACTAATTCCAAGTTTGTATCTCAGAATAATCACAGTCAACTCACCACTAAACACAACAACTCTACGGAACTCACTCATAAAAAAAACCCTATCCAAACAGAAAAAAAAATACTCGAGAATCTTATCCGAACACTAAAAAGGTATCATATCTCGTAAAAGACATGAAAGTTCTACTCCGGTTAGCAAATATTTCGCAACACCTGACTAACTCTCAACAAAATAGCAATTGACGTAATGGCAATCGCTCCCATGATCACAACAATTACAATTACTCACAATACAGCTCCCTTTATTTAAAAAAAAAGAAACTGGAAAAAAAAATCCAAACATTCAAATACGATCTCCCAACTCGAAAAAAAAAAGATCAGACTTGTTCGGTCCGATATACCAAGTACCTCCCCAAAAAAAAACAATCTAAACAACACCCATATTGCGTCAGATGATAAAATACATCATAACACAACAACACACTAACACACGAGTCAAATCTCGTATGAAACTAGCCCATGTCTCAACTCCCAAAATCATTCGAAAACAAATGACTAAGAACTTCAACATCTAAAATGAACAAGAGACAAAAAAAAATTTAAAAAAATATCATATATATACAAACATTCCATTACGTCCCAACTTTCTTTAACTTCGAAATATGGGTCAATTTCGTCACTCCAGTGTTTACATCTTTAACTACAAATCTATTCCCTCTTTTGATCTCTACAATCTCAAAAGGTCCGTGGAACTTCGGACTTAACTTATAATTCGGATCATTCCGAACATTCACTTTAACAAACACTCTATCACCCATCGAAAAAGCTACTCCCCTCGATTTCGCGTTACTTTTCTCTACCATTGCACGCGAACTAAGTTCAAGTTCTTTACTGATACGTGCAAATCTTTCTCTCGCTGTATTTATCAATGAAGTGACCGTAACATCACCCTGAACACACTCTGGTAACAAATCAAAAGGTCCTTTCAACTTGTATCCATACAAAGCTTCTGCTGGAGATATCTTAATTGTGTCATTCATCATAGTATTGATACTATATCGCACTTCATCCAAAGACCTGTCCCAATGTGTATCGGAACCTCCCACCGTCATGCGCAAAGCTTCGATTACTTTCCGATTCGCCCTCTCACACAACCCATTTGCTTCAGGTCTATACGGGATTATAGATACTTTCTTTATCCCCAACAAATTAGCAAGACCGTCTAAAGTCTTATTAATAAACTCCCTACCATTGTCTGTGATCAGACATTCTGGAACACCATATCGACAAATTATCCCCTTAAAGAACGCTATAGCAACTTCCTCAGCTGATTTGTATTTCAGTGGGAAAATCTCGACAAAGCGAGTCAACTCATCAACAACTACTAATAAATGTCTATAACCATAAGCGGACTCTGAGAAGTTACCCAGAATATCCATATGCACTCTCTGAAACGGCCTATGTGGTATGGGATATGAACCCAAACGACACGACACTGTCGTTGCTGGCTTATTCGCATTGCAAATAGCACACTTCTTCACAAAGGCTTCTACTGCGGAAAACATATTTTTCCAAAAGAACTTTGACCTGACGTTTTCATACGTCTTGTCTACACCCAAATGAGGAGAACCAAATTTACAATGTACAATGTCTAGAACTTGTGGTACTAGACTCTCTGGCACGATGATTTGTGTAATCTCACCCATGCTTCGAGTACTTCGCAAGTTATACTTAACTTTTCTCACCAATAAATTATTCTCCAACTCTAGACCAGAAAAAGGCAACTTATACCCTTTCTTCGGTGAAACTCCCTTAAGAAATGCCTTAGCATCTGACAACAATTTATCTTCATCTTGCTTTTGTTCCAGCAAGCCTATGTCCCAAGTGACATTTTCACCCGTAATATAACACACTGCGTTACTCTCACTATCACGAATAACAATCTCTCCCGAGACTGCCGACTCACTATTTCTCCCCGAAGTATGCACTGTAGGAACGTGTATGTCCTCTACATGCGATCTCTCAGAACTACTAATATCAGAGACATTAGACACCAAATATTTACTCTCTTCTCCCACACAGGATTCGGTGTGTATTTCCTCATCCTCGACCGGAAAATATCTGCTCAATGCATCTGCAACTACATTATGCTTACCTTCAATGTATTTGAGGTTTGCATCAAAATCTCTCAATGTTAGGAACCAACGTGCTCTCTTGGGCGACAAATTTGGCTTATTAAAAAGCTCTAACAACGGTTGATGATCTGTAAAAATCTCAACTTTATTTCCCAACAACAACATCTTAAAATGAACAAGGCTAGAGACGACTGCGAAAGCCTCCTTGTCCACAACTGACATCAGCCTTTCGTTACTACCACGTGTTTTGAACTTTCTGCTATAAAAAGCAATTGGGTGTAATTTCCCCTCAAATTTCTGCATCAAACACGCACCTATACCTTCCTGACTCGCGTCAGTCACTAAGGTGAACGGTTGACTAAAATCTGGAAACTTCAAAACTGGTGGGTTCACCAAAGCGTTCTTAAGCTTCTCAAAAGCTAATTGTTGACTATCACCCCAAACAAACTTAACGTCTTCTCGTAACAAATCTGTCAATGGAGACGCTATTGTAGAAAAATTCCGCACAAAACGGCGAAAGAAACCCGACATACCTAGGAACGAACGAATCTGTTTCCTGGTTTTGGGAACTGGAAAATTCACAATGGCTTTAACTTTCTCATCATTCACTCTAACTCCCTCTTTAGAGATAACATGTCCTAAATAGACAATTTTTCTCTTCAGAAACTCACATTTGGCCAATTTGACCTTTAACCCAGCGAACCGTAATCGCTTAAGGACTTCTTTTAACACCTTTAGATGTTCTTCAATTGTATCTGTGCATATGAGAATGTCATCCATGTACACAAACACCGACTTTCCTAACAAGCCATGAAGCACTGTGTTAACCAGTCTAGTAAATGTTATTGGGGACCCTTGTAATCCAAAAGGCATCCTATTAAACTCGTAATGTCCCTTTGGTACCGAAAATGCTGTATATTTACGGCTACTCTCACAAAGGGGAACTTGTAAAAACCCTTGCATCAGATCTATAGATGAATATATATTCTTGCCACCGATCTCAACAAACAAATCAGGCAAACAAGCTACCGGATATCTATCTGGGCATGTTTTTTCATTCAATTTACGAAAATCTACACAAACTCTGATACTACCGTCTTTCTTAGGAACTGCAAGCAAAGGAAAATTAAACGGAGAATTGGACGGTCTAATAATGCCTTCCGACTCCCACTTCTGAACTTCTTTTTCTACTTCTTCTCTGATCTTAAAAGGAATTCGATATGCTGGAATATATATGGGATTTGTACCCTTTTCTAGGCGGATTGAATGTTCTAAAACATCTGTAACTCCTAATTTATCTCCCTTCAAAGCAATAATATCTAGATATTCTTTCAACACTTTCTCTACTTTATCTGAATACTCAGGATAATCAACTTTAGCCAAGTGTTCATGTAGAACCTGACTTCGGAACTGTTGCTCCTCGTTAGGAAACATATTCCCGTCTCCACAAAAACTCACTAATTTATGCTCTTCATTAAACTCTTCAAAATCAATTACATAAGTACCCTTGTGATATTTTTTCACTGAGTCTTGATAGCTAACTAATTCTACTGAAGTCACGCCTGCGACTGAAATTTCACTCACTGACACCGTACTCACGACGTCTTTGAATTTCTCGGTTCCCTCAACAACGCACACTTGAGAAGGAAACTTTTTCTCTTTCAGCGACACTTTAACTAATGTAGGAACTCGCGGTTGCAATTCAATATCTTCCAACAAAAATCCTTTGAAAGATCTCTGCGGAATATCTTCACTCTCTAATGACTGTGTTACACATGTCTCCGACTGTGTCTTAAGTTTCTCACAAGTTTTTTTCCTGTGTATATATGGAACAAAACAACCCGACTCACCTATTGTAATCCCCTGAACTCCCGTAAGAATGTTGATGTTATGTCGCATACAAGAAGGGTGTCCTAGCAAAACCATTTCACCTAAGGCTAATCCTTCTATGACCAAAAATGATTCTACTATTGTCTTTCCACCG